>WNWK01011819.1:0-62672 GCA_009830355.1 Cherax destructor | reverse complement strand
AGACAGAGAGCTTGGCAGATAGGGGCTTGACAGATAGAGAGCTTAAAGATAGGGGTTGACAGATAGAAGTTTGACAGATAGAGAGCTTGACAGACAGAGAGTTTGACAGACAGAGACCCACAGAGATTTTGAGACAGAAGCTTGACAGACAGATAGACAGAAACGAAGACAGGACAGAGAGCTTGAAGACACAGATAGAAACTTGATACAGAGTTTGACAGACAGATGTTTGTGTAACGGGAAAAACAGAGGTGATGCTACAAAGTCCCCTTATCTTATTTTATCACTGAACCCCGCGTATGCCATCAAACACCAATTAACTCATCTTATCACAAAGTGGACTGACTTGTCTTACATCTGCTTAAAGGGGAACTTATTATTGTTATTCTTATTTTTTTTTCATTATTCTTATTTTTCCCTATTATTATTATTTTTTTTTATACCCCCACGTATTCAAAACATTGCTACCTATAAATACTTCAATATATTCTGACAATACTAAATGACCAAGGCAAGTGTAAATGTCCACCTGTCAGAGGGGACAATCTGAGACAATTTCAGTATCAAATATTAGTTTAAAACAAAGAACTACTATAAATTGAAATTATCAGAACAAAAAAATTATAAAAAAAAATAAAAACGAAAAAAAGATATATAAATACTTTCCGCAGCAGGACTCGATGTTGCCTCAGGTAAAGCATTCAGTGCCCCTGGCCTCATTTTCGGTAATTGACACATTTTTTTTTTATCCATAACACTTAGAAAAATGTGCTCTTTATTTAAAAAAAAAAATTTTTTTTCAAAATATTGGGGCACAGGCATAGTAAACTATAAAACGTTTGGACCGTTCGGTTAAAGGCAAACAAATGACATCATGTATCAATACACATTGCTTGGGTATAATGTGCATTCACGAATGCGCTATTATTTATAAAATTTTACAATATTGCATAACAGTAAATCTAAATTTTGGTGTGAATAAAACCCGTGTGAAAAAGTCATTAGATTAAGCTGCCCCCAATGCCAGGCATTTAGTGGCTCTCCTTGACTTCAGTTTTTGATTGTAACTACAAATATCTATGAAAATTGCAATGATATAAAAATTTTCTTTACTACTTTACTTTTCACTTGTATAGCCCGAAAAAAACAATAAACAGAAAATGTTATTTTAAAGCCTGCATTGTTTATTCTGGACCCTTTAAATTTTAATATTTTGAACTGTGTTAAATTCCAAAACCAATTTCCCATCACAAATTTTGGGAGTATACACAGTTGACTGGGCTTTTTTGTGCTCAGTCGATAAAATAAAATAAACCGGGGTTTCCTGGGGTGTGTTCCCCGGGGGCAACGCCCCCCGGCCCCGGGCTGTGACCAGGCCTCATGTTGGGTCGGGCCGATAAAAAGCCTGTTACTGCTAACATGCAGTCAACAACGAACCCGGCTGGTCAGGCACTGACTTTGGTCCGTCCATGCCTGCTAAGACAGCCAGGGGGCTTTGGTAATCCCCATGTATGCTGGGGGGCAGTTAACAGTCTTGGGGGCCCTGACACTTTTGTGTTGTCTCTCAACGTGCTAGTGGCACCCCTGCTTTTCATTGGGATGTTACATCGTCTGTGATCTTTTGCTTTCATAGGAGTGACACTCGTGTGCAAGTTTGGTACTAATCCCTCTATGATTTTCCAAGTGTATATAATAATGTATCTCTCCCGCCTGCATTCCAGGGAGTATAGGTTTAGGAAATTCAAGCGTTCCCAGTAATTGAGGTGGTTTATTGCAGTTATGCGTGCTGTGAAGGTTCTCTAACATTTCTAGTTCAACAATTTCACCTGCCTTGAAAGTGGTTAGTGTGCAGCAATATTCCAGCCTAGATAGAACAAACGACCTGAAAAAGTGTCAACATAGGCTTGGCATCCTAGTTTTGAAGGTTCTCATTATCCATCCTGTCATTTTCTGGCAGATGCAATTGCTGATGTTATGGTCCTTGAAGTTGAGATCCTCTGTCATGATCACTCCCAGGTCTTTGACATTAGGTTTCATCTATTGTGTGGTTGGAATTTGTTTTATACTCAATGAGGATTTTAATTTCCTCGTTTCCATATCAGGTAATTGTCGTGTCAGTATCATATATACACTTGTGTAGTGTATCAGCATTCATCCTAGTTATACAGCTGGTCCCTTTGCGTGTGACGTCACAATACCCATGACGTCAGAAACAGCGCCTGTGCATAGCGACGCATAGGCGTCCTCATGACAAGTCATAGACATACAAGCTGAACGGACGGGGCTGGGATCTCTCTCCTCACAGACTGTAAATATATCGTATACATCCTTGCAAGGAGTGTCTTTGAAAACCTATATATCTCCCAAACCCCCCACAACAAGTGGGGGCAGCGGGGGGCCCGAATTTTTACCCCCTTTAAACCGTTTTGAGAATGGGAAAAGGAAAAAGCAAGCAAACAGCCTTGTGCCCCCAAAAACCACGTTACCAGCTACCTACATCCAAGCAGTCAAAACAAGTATCTCCTGGTCAGCTAAGTCCCTTCATTGTTAATTTTTTAAAAACCCTACGGGGGGTTGCCCGGGGTTTTTTGAAATTCTGGGAGAAACCCAGTTTGGGGGGGAGAGTACCATATAAAGGGGCCCCCCCAGTTACGTCAGCCTAGGAAGCCAGCTTCTACCTTGCTGTGCAAATTTTAACAAGTTTTCCCCAGCCAATCTGTGTAAAAAAAAATTCTCTAAGCCAGCAAGCCACTCTGCTGTCTGAGAAGTAAGCCCCTGAGTTACGCATTTTACCCCCCTTTTTCCCCAGTGTATTGCTGTTCTGAGTGACAAAAACCATCCCTGTGGTACCCTGGGTTATTCAAGCCCCCCTGGGTTAAATTAAAGTGTGTTTTAAAAACGGGTAAGCCACAGGGCCGAAAAGGGAAACGGGGGGGGGCCCCCAAAACCCCACCCTCCCACCCCCCCACCACCCACGCTAAGGGGGCCCTTTAAACCCCGTGTCCCCCACCCAAAAAGCATTGGTGGGGATTATTTCCCCTTAACTGGGTCCTGAAAGGTTTTTTTGGGCTACAAACCAGGTCGGCGCCCTTGGTGTGTTTTTAAAACCTTTGTGCCAACTTTGAAACCCTTTGGTTTTCGAAATTCATGGGTTTTTATGCTTTTAAAAGAACCCAACAAGTGGACCAGCCCGAAACCCCCATCACCACCACCACAACCACGCTTCAGTAAAAGTTTTAAACCCTAGAGACAATTACTGTGTTGTTTTTTTTTATTTTCAGATAATCTTTTGACTTTCCCGTGTTTTTGAAAATTTTTGCCAGTTAAAGAAATTTTGATTACCCTGGGAATGTTCTGTGTTAAAAATTTTTCATTAATTTTTATTTCACTAGTATTGTCTCTTGTTAATTTTGCTTATAATTTCTGTGATTTCGTTTTTGTTACTTAAAGTATGCAGTAAAAAACCCGTTTTTTTAAAATTTCTACTGTTCCAATATTCCACCAAGTAGTAATTTTAAAATTTTTTTTTTTTTCCCCAGCATTTCCCCCGTGTTGTTAAATTTTTCTTGTTAATTTTTGTTTTCCCCCAAGTGTTCTATCCCCGGTTATCATTTTTTTTCCTTTTCCCTTTTTGTTAATGTTAATTGTGTAATTAATTAATTTTTGCCCCCCGTAACTACATATTGTTTTCTCCTCCAAGGGAATTTTTAACCTTTTCAGTAAAATTTTGCTAATTCTTTGTGTTGCAGTCCTTAAATTTTCCCATTGCCCCAATTTTTTTTTGTGGTTTCTTTTTCCTTTTTTATGGGTAAGGCCCCGCAAAAAAAGGGGGGAAATAATTTTGGTATTTTTTTGCTCCAATAAATAATATTAATAATTTTTAGTCAACAAAAGGGATGACTTTTGATGCAGTAAGTTAAACTGAAACCCGTGTTTAAAAAAAATCTTCCAGCTAAAGAAATGTTAAAACCCAAAATTTTTTGTCATTAATTTTCATTTTTTTTTCATGTGTTGTTGAACAAATTCACTCTTAAGTTTGTTTAAAATCAGTGTTCTTAGTAAATTGTTTCCCGTAACTGTTTCATTTTTTTCTTTTCTTTGCTTCCCAAATTTAAAAGTAAGAGTGTTCAAAATTTTTATTTCTAATATCTTTTTTGTTTTTTTTGAAAAAAATTTACCCCCTTGAGTTTTTATCAATCAATCATTCCCAAATTGATTTTGTGTAAATTAAATTTCCCCGTATTTAAATTTTTTTTAATTTTTTTGTTTAATTGCTCAAAATTGTCAAAATTTTCCCAAAGTAATAAGTAATATTCCAGTGAACTTTTTAAGTGATTCAAGCGTAAAGTTACTTTTAAAAATTTTTGCCAGTGAATAATTCTATTGAATTGTTTTATCAGATTGTTACTATTGCCATAACCATTATTGATTACCCCAATTAGTTATTGCATTTCATTCTTTTTATTGTGTTGCAATTTTGTTGATATTTAAAAGAAAGAAAACTCATTTTGCAGTTAGCTCAAGTAAGAAGCTAGATTGTTCTTATTTTTAGTGTGTTGAATTTTCTTGCCAAGTCAATTTTCAGTGAGTTATCTTTTCTTTAGTGTTATTGTGCAGTTATTCATAGTTACTTGTGCAGAATAGTTAACAATTCCCCTTCCAGTTAAGTAATATTGTGCCATATACTTGTGTTAATTTTGCTTTATTTCAATTTCGTTTAATTGCTCAGTCATGTCTCCAGTAAAATCCAAATTCGTACTAATGTGTTTGCAGTCAAGGCAATGATGCTCAAGTAAATTAGTGCGATAATACTGTGTGTGCTACTATTCAGAGTTATAATGATAATGAGTCAGTAAAGTTCTCATCGTCCCTTACTGTCTGATAGAAAGTCTCTAGCCTTTGAGCAATGTGTTTTGTTCTTCCAGCTTGTATCAGAGAATTGCCAGAGTGATACGAATGTGAAGTTCAGATTAGTTCTTGTAGAAAGTATGTGTTCTATTTGTTAACGTTGCCGGCGGTCAAGGCACTAGTAATAGTACTGTCACTCCTGTCTGGAACTCAGTCCTACAATATCTTGCATGCAAGATAGCGTTCCAGATGCCTAGGGTGCAGCGGAGGTATCCCGGACCGCCTTGAGTACTGAGTCTATCCTTGCAATGTTGCTAGTTCAAGTAGTAGTTCCTCTCCAGGGGACGCTTTGATGAAGAAAAGACTATTTGAATGAGTTATAGCATCTCTCGCTGATGCAAAAGCAATTACAGAAAGCCGTTTCTGTTGCTAGTGTATTCGCTAGAGTGCCAGTTGTTGTCACTTAAGTGTTCCAGATAGTGATCTTTCCAGTTGACTGTAAGCCTTTGCAGAGTAGAAGTGTTGTGTGTCGAGTACTTATTACCTGCAGTAAGAGATAGTGAGAGCCGTTCTTCTTTGCTCATACTTTGTGTTATTGAGCTAACTATTTCAGCTGGGGAGAGATCCATCCACTCCACCGAGCCTGTTCGTTCCTTCAGTAGGAAAGTGATTATAAGTTAATCAATACTGAGTTTGTTTCATTCCTTCAGTAGGAAAGTGATCATAAGTTGTGAGCTAAAGATAGAAAATTAGAAAATCCAGACTAGAACTGACATTATTGACTGTGTGTTTTGTTATCAGATTTCTAGTATCTAGTAAGATTTTTGTGTGTTCAAGTTCTCTCCGAGTTCTGAGTTTTTAACAGTATAACCCGTGTGCGCGAGTTTATCTTTCCTGTTAAAACTTCTTCCCTGTAAATATTTATTCTTCCTCAGAAGCCGTAGAGTGCATGAATACACATCGATTGATCGATCAAATTTGCAAATTGTAATTGTAATATATATAATGTTTATATCTAGAATCCATTAACATCCTCTTAAGTACCATTAACTCAAGTGCGATAGTAAAAGATTAATCTTGATTAGTTCTAAGTTATAATGTGTTTGCTATTGTATAGATTCACCCAGTACCACCTGTCTGTTCAGCCTATAGAGTTGTCTAGTATGCCGAGACGTCATGATAACATGCCCGAGCTGTCGTGTCAGTATCATATATACACTTATTGTAGTGTATCAGCATTCCATCCTAGTTTACATCAGCTGGTCCCTTTGCGTGTGGCGTCACGATACCGCTGACGTCAGAGGCTCAGCGCCTGTGCATAGCGACGCATAGCCAGGCGTCGCTCTGGGAGTCATAGACATACAAGCTGAACAGACGGGGCTGGGATCTCTCCTCACAGACTGTAAATATATCGTAACCATCCTTACAAGGAGTGTCTTTGACAACCTATATATCTCTCCCAAGACCCACCGACATAATTGAAATTTCTCATCATTGAACTTGTATTGTTTTCTGCAGCCCATTTAAAGATTTGGTTGATGTCTGCTTGGAGTCTTGCAGTGTCTTCAATAGTGGACACTGTCATGCGAATTCAGGTGTCATCTGCAAAGGAAGACACGGCGCACTGTGAAACGATATCCCTGTCAATGTCCGATAAGGATGAGGAACAGAATGGGAGCGAGCACTACTGTGCCTTGTGGAACAGAGCTTTTCACCTTAGCCTCCTCTGATTTTACTCACTAGTGACTACTACTACTTTGTGTTCAAACTTAGTGAAATTATAGATCCATCTACCAACTTTCCTGTTATTCCTTTATCTTTTTTTGTGTGCTATCACACCATGGTCACCTTATCAAAGGCTTTTTGCAAAGTCTGTATTATATAGCACACATCTACATTCTGTTTATCTTCTAGAGCATCAGGATTTTTGTCATAGTGGTCAGTAGTTGGGACAGACAGGAGCGACTACTCTAAACCCATGCTGCCCCTGGATTGTGTAATTGATCGTTATCTAGATGAGTGGCGAATCTTGTTTCTTAGAACCCTTTCAAAGATTTTATATGGGACGTTAGCGCACAAAGCCTAAATTATTTTTTTATGAGAGTGCCACAGAACGGCAGACGCATGCCTTTCTGACATCATCACGACGCCAAATGACTGAAAAGAGGCAATAAATGACAGCTGCCAGCATGCACTCCGCTCCAGGCCCAGACTCGTGGAATTCCGTGTTCATCCAAGAACTGCAAGAAGCCCCTATCACATGCTTTTAACATCCTATGGAGAGGGAGCATGGACACTGGGATCGTCCCGCAGCTACTAAAAACAACAGACATAGCCCGCTCCACAAAGGGGGCAGTAAAGGCAATAGCAAGAACTACAGACCAATTGCGCTAACGTCCCATCATAGGCATCTTTGAGGTTCACGAAGAGAGAGATCGCCACCCATCTTGATACCCATCAATTGCACAACCCAGGACAGCATGGGTTTAGAGCAGGCCGCTCCTGTCTGTCCCAACTACTGGACCGCTATGACAGGGTCCTGGATGCTCTAGAAGATAAACAGAATGCAGATGTTATATACACAATTTTGCTAAAGCAGTGTGACTATGGTGTAATAGCACACAAAATGCGTGATAAAGGAATAACAGGAAAAGTTGGTAGATGGATCTATAATTTCCTAACACGTAAGAACACAAGTAATGAAGTCAACAGAGTAAAGTCTGAGGCAGCTACTGTGAAAAGCTCTGTTCCACAAGGCACAGTACTTGCTCCCATCCTATTCCTCATCCTCATATCAGACATTGACAAAGGGATATAAGCCACAATTGCTGTGTCTTCCTTTACGAATGACACCCGAATGCGCGACGTATCACCGTTGAAGACACTGCAAGACTCAAGCAGACGCAAACCAAATCTTTAAAATGGGCTGCAGAAAACAATATGAAGTTCAATGATGAGAAATTTCAATTACTCAGATACGGAAAACGTGAAGAAATTAAAAATCTCATCAATTACAAAACTAAATTTCAACACACAATAGATCAGAAAAACTAATGTCAAAGAACTTGGAATTGATCATGTCAGAGGATCTCACACTTCAAAGGACCATAACAATGGCAGAGATTTCATCTTAACCGAAAATGACAGGATGGATAATGAGAACCTTCAAAACCAGGGATGCCAAGCCCATGTTGACACTTTACACATCGCTTGTTCTATCTAGGCTGGAATATTGCTGCACACTAACTGCACCTTTCAAGGCGGGTGAAATTGCTGACCTTGAAAATGTGCAGAGAACCTTCACATGCCACATAGGTACGAATAACCACCTCAACTATTGGGAACGCTTGAAGTTCCTAAACCTGTACTCTCTAGAACGCAGGCAGGAGAGATACATTATTATATACACCGCTGGAAAATCCTCAAAGGGCTTAATGCAAACTTGCACTGAAAATCACTCCCTATGAAAGCAAAAGACTCGGCAGGCGATGTAACATCCCCCAATGAAGAGCAGGGGTGCCACTAACGTTGAGGGGACAACACAATAAGTGTGAGGCCCAAGATTATTCAAGTTCTCCAGCATACATCAGATTACCAACAAGCCCTGGCTGTCTTCAAGCAGGCACTGGACAGGCACCTTAAGTCGACACCTGATCAGCCGGGCTGTGGTTCGTGCGTTGGACCATGTGCGGCCAGCAATGCTGCAGCTGATTGATCAGGCTCCAGTTAACAGGAGGCCTGGTCACGGGCCGGGCTGCGGGGAACAGTGACCCTGGAATTCTCTCCAGGTAGACTCCAGGTGATGATCTGTAGTTCTTTGCTATTGCTTTACTGCCGCCTTTGTGGAGTGGGGCTATGTCTGTTGCTTTTAGTAACTGCGGGACGACTCAGTGTCCATGCTCTCTCCATAGGATGTTAAAAAGTAGTTGGTAGATGCAGTTCTTGATGAACACAGTTCCATGAAACAGGCATGGAGCAGAGTGCATGGAAGCAACAATAGTACTCTTTTCGAAGTCATGTCGCGTCAGGGTAATGTCAGATAAGCTTGCGTCTACCAGGTTCTAGTAGCACTCTCATAAAAAAATTCATTTAAGTCTTCAACTTTCAGTCTGGTTAGCGGCTCCGTTAAAAACCGAGTCATACTGTGACTTTAGTAACTCCTCATTTCCTTGCTGTCATCTGTGTTAGGACCCATCTCCCATTTTAGTTGGGGCCCATTACTGAATGTTGTTCTCGACTTTGTTTTCGCATAAGAAAAGAAATACTTTGGGTTTTTCTTTTCAATTTCATTTATGGCTTTTAGTTCTTCCCGCGTTTCTTGATTCCTGTAGATTCCTTTAGTTTTAATTCGATGTTTGCTATTTCTCTGACCAGTGCCTCCTTACGTATTTCAGATATACTGGCCTCTTGTAGCTTCCGCTATGTTATTCTTTGCCTTCGCCTGTATAGGGAGCGCCTCTCTTTCTAGTTTACATCTTCTCCTTTTTCCTTAAGGAAATTTGCCTTGAGCAAACCTCAAGTGCCACAGAGTTAATTTGTTCTAGACATAGGTTAGGAGCCATGATGTAGGCTATCTTCCCATTTTATATCATTTAGGACTTGGTTTACTTGGTCCCACCTTATGTTTTGTTGAAATTGGAGAAGGCTCCTCGCAACTGATCACATTTGTCGATCTGAGACCCCTCATACATGTCTGGACCTCTATTATGTTGTGATCTATGAGTATATCGTTTTGATACGATTACTTTTCGTATCAGATCATCATTTAGTGAAATTGATGTCCAGACGTATTCTCCAATCTTGTAGGCTCTATTATTTGCTGGTTTAAGGTGAATTTGGTGCAGAGATTTAAGCTTGTGTGTGTGCAAGTTTTCATCTAAGTACCTCCTGGTGTTATCTCTGCTACCACATTATTTGCAATATTCCTCATTTTAGGTGCCTTAGGTTGAAGTCCCCTAGGAGCAAGATGTTGGGGGCAGGAGCTGGAAGGTTTTCCAGACAGTGGTCAATTTTCAAGAAGCTGTTCTGTGCTTGAGAATTGTTGGGACGTTGCATCTGGAGGCTTGTATACAACCACGATGACCAGGTTTTGATTCTCGATATTTACTGCTAAAACTCCAACTACATCATTTGAGGCATTTAGTAGTTCTGAGCATATAAGTGACTCTGTGATATACAGGCCAACCCCCCTTTTGCCTGTTCACTTTGTCACATCTGTATAGGTTGTAGCCAGGGATTGATATTTCATTGTACAAGTGATCCTATATGTGGGTCTCTGTGAAAGCCGCAAACATTGCATTTGACTCTGTAAGCAGTCCACGGATGTAAGAACATCTTTTTGTTTGTTGCTGGCTTTAGACCCTGTATATTTGCACAAAAGATGAATGTCGTTGGATTGGTGGTATGGGGAGGGGTCTTTTCCTGGCACTAATATCTGTTGTTCTGGAGTGGAGGCCATTGACCATGGTTCCACTCAGAAATGATCCCAGTTGGTGTGATTTCTGTCATTTCCTGCCAGCTTTTTCCTTCCTGGCGCTAAAAACCTCTCTCTGGAGTGGCTTTGGCTACCCAGGTTTTCCCATGGTCTGGATGTTCTGTGTCGTCTTATTGCCCTTTAGGTGGTGTGCCTGGCAATATAGGTTATAGCACTGGCTTTCCTGAACGATGAGTGATACATTTCAGGGTGGAAAATTATTATTATTATAATAAAAAAGCTCTAAACCATAAGGGTCATACAGAATGGCAGTGTAGAACAGGATGCAGGGAGAATGAATTGTAAGCGGGAGATGGATGATTAGTAGGGTATGGAGTACAGTGGATAGTGCAAGGAAAGGGTAGTAAGACATCGAGGGTAGAAGGGACTGAGGAGGTGCCAGAGGTATAATCTTCAGAGTTTGTGTAGTAAGTCAGTTTCTGTCAAAAAGTCAATGAGAACAGTCCCAAAATTTTTATAAAAAGGGAAAGGTTTTTGTGCCGGGAACAAAACCGGGGGGAACCCTTCGGCTTGGAAAAATTTTGGGGAAAGCTCATTACCCCCCGGAACAAAAAAATTTCTGTCAGTTAAGAAGGCCTTGGAAAAGAATGGTAGGTTTCCTTTGGGGCCTAAGGGGGGCCTTGGGAAGATATTAAACCCCCAAGTTGTGTCATAAGCCTTCTAAAGGGTAAAAAAAGATGGCGAAAACCCAAGGTGGTTTTGGCAAAGGCATTAGGGAATATTTTCCCAAGGCGTGGGGGGTCTGGCAAAAGGGGCCCTTTTGAAACCCCGGGCTGGGGGGGCCTGTGTGCTCCCCAAATCCAAATCAAACTTCTTTAAGGGGGCTTTCCCATCCCCTTTCCCTTCACAAAAGAGCGATGGGGGTAGTGGGAGGTACCCGCCCCGTAGTCCCCGGTTTTTGCAAAAAGGGAGAACAATAGCAGACTTCCACGGCTGGGAAGAACCCCCTTTGCACCATAAAATTTTAAAAAATCGAAAGGGGAGAATTAAGAGCAACTGTTTAAAAATGCTGTAGCAAACAAATAGGGCCGTCTGGCCCAGCTGCCAATGATCGGAAAACAGTGTGTTTTTCCTCCATTTCCCCTTGGGGTAAGGCACATTATAAATTCTTCTCTAAAAAGGAAAAAAAACCTAAGGGCTTTCTCCTGGCAGACTTAGAAAAAAAGGCGAGGGGCATGTGGAGCCCCGAAAATCGGACAAAAATGTTTTGCAATTTCAGTGGAAACGGAAAGGGGGGGTTGTGCTATATCGACCCCCGGCAACCTGAAAAACGGGGCCGGGTGGGAAATTTTACCATTTAAATTTTCCATTTTCTCCAGCTGCACCCCGGGCCAAAGGGCGTAAAACGAAATTTTGCCAGTGCGTTTGGGTTACGTATGACGGGGAGAAATTTCTCTCTTCTGCTTAAAATCGGGGAGTCTCTCTGTGGTTCTGTTAAACCAAAAAGGGGGAAGTTCTGGCAGTCAAAAAATTTAAAATAGCTATATTGCAAATAACGTCTTCACTTTTTGGGCAGGGAGGACAAAAGTTAACTTTAAGGATAGGGAGTTCTTGGAGCTCAAGCTGCTCCAAAATGTCATCACCATATGTCTTGAAATTCCTTTAAAACAATGGTGTGGGGTAAAATGACTGTACCACTACAAGAATTGAGTGAATGATGTTTGTCAATAGTGATGGGAATAAAAATCTATTGTCGTCAGGAGAGAAAGATCATAAGCTTGGCCAGCATTCTGGACCGTGATGATGCAAGTGCCGCTCTTGAGAGCATGAAATGAGATATCTTTCCCCACATGCGTAGAGTTTTCCCCAATGGTGGAACCCGGTTAACGAAAAATTCATTGCAGAAGCCTGCTCAAATGCCATTACTGAACGAATTTACTTCCTTAAGAAAAAATGTCTTTTAGACTGGTCTATTTCAGCCCCCCAAAAAATACACTTCCACAAGCACTTACAATAAAATACTTACATAATTGCACGTTTTCCCGGGGTTTTTGTTAACCGGGGTTCCACTGTCTTTTGATCGGGAAAGGGGTAGGTATTAAAGGGAAAAGGGCGGTCTAAATAAAAAATTTGTCCATTGAGTAGTGTGAAACCCGCATTTAAGGGGTGGGTGAGCTGGGGTTTCGAGATGAAGAGCAGTGGAACCCCCGGGACCTGAAGCAGGTGGAACCCCGGGACCCAAAAAGAATTTCAGGGTTATGAAGTTTCCGGGAAAGGGGTTTTCCATTAAGAAATAGGGTCAGAACTAGGTGCGGTATCAAAAAGGGGGCCCCGGGGTAGGTTCACCCATTAGGGCATCCATGGTTTAAAAGGGTTTCTTCTTTCTTTTTTTTTTTTGAAAAAAAGAAAATAAAATAAAAATAAAAAAAAAAATAAAAAAAGGGGGGGCTTTGGGGGAATGGGTCCTAGGAGGAAAGAAAGAGGCATAAATCCCCCTCCCCCCCCCCAAGAAGACCTCAACACCGCACGTAGTGCAGATGCTGCGTGGAACCCGTGCCATACCCCCACCCTTCATGCCCGTAAAAACCCTAAATTTGGGGTAGCAACCTCCCATCCCCCGAGCCACCTCGGGGGACAAAAAAAAGGGGGGCCCGATATCCACCACAAACTACTGCCTTGACCACCACCCCATTAACCCTTAAACGGTCCACACGTATATTTACGTAGCTCGCCCAGTGCCCGAATCTTTTGAATTTTTTTTATATAGAAATAAAGAGCACATTTTTTAAGTGTTATAGGATAAAAAAAAAATTTTGGGTCAGTAGTTCCCGAGATATGAGGCAGAGAAGTTGGCACGGGATGCTCACCTGACAGCAACGGGAGTCCTGCCGCTTCAGAATCATTGCCGATATACCTTTTTTCACTTTTTTTATTATTTTATATAATTTTTATGTTCTCATAATCACAATTTATAGTAGTTCTTGTGATTTCATAGCCAATCTGTGTTTTTGACACAAATTATTAGGTACGAAATTGTACTCAAATAATAATAATGATAGTGCATAAAAATAATAATAATAATGATAGTGAATAATAATGATAATAATAATAATAATAATAAAAAGTGCATAATAATAATAATAATAATAATAATAATAATAATAATAATAATAATAATAATAATAATAATAATAATAAAAAAGATTTTGCTCTTATCTCCACTAACGACTCTGGTAACATTTCACAAGAGGGATGAGCCATGTCTTATCTCTTCTTATCAATCCAGTAATTACAGTGATGACATTTAACAGCTTACATTGTTTCCCATTTGTTACGCAAACCTGTTCGTCTTTTCGTATTCGTCTGTCTGTCTTTCTGTCTGTCTGTCTGTCTTTCTGTTCCTGTTGTCTTTCTGTCTGTCTGTCTTTCTGTCTGTCTGTCTTTCTGTCTGTCTGTCTTTCTGTCTGTCTGTCTTTCTGTCTGTCTGTCTTTCTGTCTCCTGTCTTTCTGCTGCCTGTGTGTCGTCCCCTTTTCTGTCGCTTGTCTCAGAGAGAGCTCATGAACTAACTGGTATTACGGATCACAAGCACATTATAACACTTTGTCTTGATTTTTTAGTTATCCTAGGTAATTTAAAATTATGTATAATTATATTTACGTATGTGTTCCTGGGGAGATAGAGACAGATAGAGACAGAGACAGATAGATACAGACAGACAGACAGACAGAGATAGACAGCCAATCAGGTACCCAGCTGACCAGCCAGCTGCTGGCCAGCCAGGTCCCCAGGCAGGCGGGCCCAGTTTTGGCCTGCCAGCCTGCCGACATCACTTTCCACTTAAAAGGGGAGTGTTAATATGACATGACATCAGTAAATTTCCATGGTGTTTGCCACAGTGTTTGCTCTAGCTGGCCCTCAATTTAACTGGTGCTCCCACAAGGTACTATGTGGTCCCAGTTTTTTTTTAATATGGTGCACAGAGTGTTGGGACCCATTCTATGCTGACCAGGCATCTCGGGCCCAAATTTCAAGAAAATTTGGGAGGCAGGAAAAATAAAATATAAATACAGTGGTACTCGAGTTACGATGGTCCCCAAAACGCCTTTATGTAAGTTTATTTTAAATGCTTTTGTAGGTATATTTTTGGGGTGTAAAAGGACTAGTCTATTTTACATTATTCCATGGGGATAAATTGGTAATGGCACTTGAACAGCATTCTCGAACGTAAAAAATCGTAACTCGAGGTACCACTGTATACGTTGGGGCAGTAGCAGTGCAACGTAAATATAATGTGGACCGTTTTAAAGGGGTTTAAATGAAGATATTTAACAATGGTTTCTAATAATAATAATAATAGTTTATTGTGACATGATACAAAGATGTAGGAATGGGTGTATATGCCAAAAGCCTTATATGCAGAGAAATTTTGGGGAAATTAAATTAACTTACAACTAAATGGTAAAAATTATAGAAAAAATTTTTTACAATATAAGTATAGTTTAGTATTTAAGCTATGAAATTTGAACATAATAATTTTGAAACATAATAGTTTTACAATTTTGAAGCATTACAGTTTTATAATATGTCAACATAATAATTTATTATTTGTAGTAATGCAATTTATTAAATCAGATCAAACAAATCAAATCAATTATTTGTGCTGGAATAACAGTTTATATGGTCATTAGATGAGTTACAAGGAGCACAAGAGTACATGGAGAATGGATTTTTTATTTGGTAATGTTGTAGGGAAAAAAGTTAGATTAGGTTGCATTAATTATAACAGGTTTATAACATTTGTGAGATATAAATTTCAACATTTGCACTAGATTATGTTTTTGAGAAATTACTGTTCTTGAGCAATTATGTAAGGGGTTTTGAGGCTAGGGGGTAAACACAGTGAATAATGTTATTTTGAGGCAGTGGAAAGTGATTTATTTATAAAGCAAGTGGTGGTACCAAGATATTTAACAATGGTTTCTAAAGCAAGTGGTGGTACAAAATTTTAAGGGTGAACCCCAAAGTTTCCCGAAAAACTTCACCCTGAATTTCGTGGCATTTAACAAATTTACTCCCTTAAAAAAAAAAATGTCACGTGAGGTTAGTCTATTTCAGCCCCCCAAAAATATTTTTCCCCACAAGCACTTACAATTTTATTTTACATAAATGTACGATTTCCGGTTTACGAAACTCGGGGTCCACTGTATTTAACAATGGTTTCAAAGCAAGGGTGGTACCAACATATTTAACAATGGTTTCTAAAGCAAGTGGGGGTTTACCAACATATTTAACAATGGTTTCTAAAGCAAGTGGTGGTACCAAGATATTTAACAACAGTTTCTAAAGCAAGTGGTGGTCCCAAGATATTTAACAACAGTTTCTAAAAAAAGTGGTGGTACCAAAAATACAGTGGTACCCGAGCCGATTGCTCCCAACTCGAACAATTATGTAAGTGATTATTGTAAGTGCTTTTTTTAATGTATTTTTGGGGGTCTGAAACGGACTAATCTAATTTACATTTTTCCCTTTTATGGGAACAAATTGTTTCAACGGCACTCGAACAGCCTTTTGGGACGAAATGTCCGAACTGGGTACCATTGTATTTAACAATGGTTTCTAAAGAAAGTGGGGGTTTACCAAGATACAGTGGCCCCCCGGGAAATCGAACAGCCCCAACCGAACAATTATGTAAGTGTATTTTTGTAAGTGCTTTGTAAGTGTATTTTGGGGGTCTGAAACGGACTAATCACTCTACATTTGTCCTTATGGGAACAAATTTGTTTGGTAACGGCACTAAACAGCATTCTGGAACAAATTATGTTCGATTTCCGGGGTCCACTGTATTTAACAACGGTTTAAAGCAGGTGGTACCAAAATATTTAACAATGGTTACTAAAGCAAGTGGTGGTACCAAGAGAAAATGTGTACAGTAGATCGTCATTTAGCACGAGATTATGTTGCATGTTACAGGTATTGCACGATTGAAGAATTGCGGCACATTATTATCTAACACGCGTAAAATGATATTACATGGTTTGCGGGAGGGGAAAATTAACCCTCGCAGGGTCCTTCACAAAACATCCCACTAACAGAATATTTGCCCAACCAAATTTTCAATGCTCCCCAAGCAATAAGCTTCAATAATTCTATTCACTCATGCGCAAGTCCCACTCAAATCAAAGTGTGGGGAAGTACTCCTGGCTGGTTTGTGGGGAAGTATCCTGGCTGGTTTGTGGAAGTATCCTGGCTGGTTTGTGTGGGGAAGTATCCTGGTGTTTGTGGAGAAGTATCCTGGCCGGCTTGTGTGGGAAACATCCTGGCTGGTTGTGTGGGGAAGTATCCTGGCTGGTTTGTGGGGAAGCATCCTGGCTGGTTTGTGTGGGGAAGTATCCTGGCTGGTTTGTGGGGAAGTATCCTGACTGGTTTGTGTGGGAAGTATCCTGGCTGGTTTGTGGGGAAGTATCCTGGCTGGTTTGTGGGGAAGTATCCTGATGGTTTGGTGGGGAAGCATCCTGGCTGGTTTGGTGGGGAAGTACCCTGGCTGGTTTGTGGGGAAGCACCTGGCTGGTGTGAGGTGATGAGTCACTTGCCCATAAACAATGGTTTTGTTTATGGGCTTTGTCATTATCTCTGTCATATTTTTATTAATTTGGGAGTCTTTATCATGCTGCTACGTTATTTATGTTATACCTAATATTATTCTGAATAAATATGATAGGTAGGTAACTTATTGATAGTAATAATAAGTATTATTATTACAATATTTCAGTGCGTGAGCTCACACCTCCACTCCGCCATGGTGGTCTGTGAGTAACTGAGCTGAGACCCTAACAAAAGTTAGGATAAGATAGGTCCCCTTAAAAATAACTTTGGGATCTTACTGACAAGGAGAATGATATGTGCCTATTTTTAATAATTATTTTCTCTCGGTTTTCACACAGGAAGACATTAATAATATCCCAGTAATTAATTTTTACAGAGGCCCAGAAGAAGCTAAATTATGTAATATCACAGTCACTAGCTAAATGATTATGAAACAGCTGGACCGACTGAAACAAAATAAATCGCCGGGTCCTGATGAGCTTGCAAGGGTTCTTAAGGAATGCAAAATGGAACTTGAACCAATATCTAACATTTTTAATTTATCTCTTCAAACAGGTGTAGTGCCTGATATGTGGAAGATGGCTAATGTACAGTGGACCCCCGAGCTTCGTAAAAACTTCACTCCTGAAGTCTGCTCATGCCATTACCGAACGAATTTACTCCCTTAAGGAAAATTTCAATGCTACGTTAGTCTATTTCAGACCTCAAAATACACTTCCACAAGAACTTACAAAATTATACTTACATAATTGCACGATTTCCGAGGTATTCGTAATCCGAGGGTCCACTGTAATTCTATTTTTAAAGCAGGGGACAAGTCACTACCGTCAAACTACTGCCCAATAAGCCTGACCTCAATTGTAGGCAAATTACTAGAGTCAATTATAGCTGATATTATTAGAAGCCATCTAGATAACCATAATTTGATTAATGATACCCAGCATGGATTCACGAGGGCCGTTCCTGCCTATCTAATTTATTAACCTCTTCAGTAAAGCTTTTGAGGCTGTTGATCACGATAAAGAATTCGATATTGTTTATTTAGACTTTAGTAAGGCTTTGATAGAGTACCGCACCAGAGACTGTTAAAGAAAGTGGCAGCTCATGGCATTGGGGGAAAAGTGGTGTCATGGATCGAGTCATGGCTCACCAATAGGAAGCAGAGAGTGTGCATAAAATGGGGTTAAATCCAATGGGGACTTGTAACAAGTGGTGTTCCACAGGATCAGTCTTAGGCCCATTGTTATTTATAATATATATCAATGACCTTGATGAGGGAATTACTAGTGATATGAGCAAATTCGCCGACGACACGAAGATAGGTAGGATAATTGATTCAAACATAGATGTCATAGAACTTCAGGAAGATTTAGACAAACTTAATTCGTGGTCAGAAAAGTGGCAGATGCAGTTCAATGTAGATAAATGCAAGGTTCTGAAGCTCGGGAGTGTCCATAACCCAAGCACTTATAAGTTAAATAACGTAGAACTTAGCCATACAGATTGTGAGAAGGACTTGGGGTGATGGTAAGCAGCAACCTTAAACCAAGACAGCAATGCCTAAGCGTACGTAATAAGGCAAATAGATTACTGGGATTTATATCAAGAAGTGTTAGCAACAGAAGTCCAGAGGTTATATTACAGCTTTATACATCATTAGTAAGGCCTCACCTAGATTACGCAGCTCAGTTCTGGTCTCCATATTACAGAATGGACATAAATTCGTTAGAAAACATTCAGCGTAGAATGACTAAATTAATACATAGCATTAGAAATCTTCCTTACGAAGAAAGATTGAAGACCCTAAAATACATTCACTTGTAAGACATAGAATGAGGGGAGACATGATCGAGGTATACAAGTGGAAAATGGGTATTAACAAAGGGGATATAAATAAGGTCTTGAGGTATCTCTCCAAGAGAGAACCCGCAATAATGGATTCAAGTTAGATAAGTTTAGATTTAGAAAGGATATAGGAAAGTATTGGTTTGGAAATAGGGTAGTTGATGAGTGGAACAGTCTGCCTAGTAGGGTTATTGAAGCTAGACCTTGGGTAGTTTCAAATTTAGGTTGATAAATTCATGAGTGAGAGGGGTTGGATTTGAGGGGACTCGCGCATGAGTGGGTAGAATTGTCAAAGCTTATTTCTTGGGTAGCATTGAAAATTGGGTTGAGCAAATATTCTGTTAGTGGGACGGATTGTGAAGGACCTGCCTAGTATGGGCCAACAGGCCTGCTGCAGTGTTCCTCCTTTCTTATGTTCTTATGTTCTTATGAGAGAGACTGCTAGCCCATCTCCCTTGCCCGTCTCCCTCATAGCATCGCCAACCATTCAATACTCTACGAATATAATATCAGTTTTTATTAATTTGTGCATCTTTATCATGCTTCTATGATATTTATGTTATACCTAATATTATTCTGGAATAAATATGATAGGTAGATAACCTTTATTGATAGTAATAGTATTATATTACAATACTTTATAGTGCCGTGAGCTAACATATCTTCACGCCATGATGGTCCATGAGCAACTGAGACGCTGCTCCACTTCTCGCTCTCAGCCCCGCCCACCCTTCAATGTCTATGTCAGTTTTTATTAATTTATGCATCTTTATCATTTTTTTTTTCAACAAGTCGGCCGCTCCCACCGAGGCAGGGTGACCCAAAAGAAAGAAAAATCCCCAAAAAGAAAATACTTTCATCATCATTCAACACTTTCACCACACTCATACATAATCACTGTCTTTGCAGAGGCGCTCAGATACGACAACTGAGAATAGTCCCTCCCAGCTGTCACTATCCCAGACCCTCCTTTAAAGTGCAGGCATTGTACTTCCCATTTCCAGGACTCAAGTCCAACTAAATCAATTAACTGGTTTCCCTGAATCCCTTCACAAAATGTTACCTGCTCACACTCCAACAGATCATCATGCCCCAAAAACCATTCGTCTCCATTCACTCCTATCTAACACGCTCACACATGCTTGCTGGAAGTCCAAGCCCTCGCCCACAAACCTCCTTTACCCCTCCTCCAACCTTTCTAGGACGACCCCTACACCGCCTTCCTTCCCTACAGATTTATACGTCTCCAAGTCATTCTACTTTGATCCATTTCTCTAAATGACCAAACCACCTCAACAACCCCTCTTCAGCCCTCTGACAAATACTTTTAGTAACTCCACACCTTCTCCTAATTTCCACATTCCGAATTTTCTGCATAATATTTACACCACACATTGCCCTTAGACAGGACATTCCAGCCGCCCTCGCTGCAGCATTTGCAACCCATGCTTCACAACTCATATAAGAGTGTTGGTACCACTATACTTTCGTACATTCCCTTCTTTGCCTCCATGGATAACGTTTTTTGTCTCCACAGATACCTCAACGCACAACTCACCTTTTTTCCTTCATCAATTCTATGGTTAACCTCATCCTTCATAAACCCATCCGCTGACACGTCAACTCCCAAATATCTGAAAACATTTACTTCTTCCATAATCCCTCTCTCCAATGTGATATCCAATTTTTCTTTATTTAAATCGTTTGATACCCTCATCACCTTACTCTTATCTATGTTCACTTTCAACTTTCTACCTTTACTCACTCTCCCAAACTCGTCCACTAACCTTTGCAACTTTTCTTTAGAATCTCCCATAAGCACAGTATCATCACCAAAAAGTAACTGTGTCAACTCCCATTTTGCATTTAATTCCCCATAATTTAATCCCACCCCTCTCCCCAACACCCTAGCATTTACTTCTTTTACAACCCCATCTATAAATATATTAAACAACCATGGTAACATTACACAACCCTGTCTAAGACCTACTTTTACCGAAGTAATTCCTCTCTCCTACACACCCTAACTTGAGCCTCACTATCCTCATAAAAACTCTTACAGCCTTCAGTAACTTACTACCTATTCCATACACTTGCAACATTTGCCACATTGCTCCCTCTATCCACTCTATCATATGCCTTTTCTAAATCCATAAATGCAATGAAAACTTCTCTACCTTTATCTAAATACTGTTCACATATATGCTTCACTGTAAACACTTCATCTACACATCCCCTACCCACTCTAAAGCCTCCTTGCTCATCTGCAATCCTACTCTCTGTCTTACCTCTAATTCTTTCAATAATAACCTGCCATACACTTTACCTGGTATACTCAGTAAACTTATTCCCCTATAATTTTTACACTCTGTTTTATCCTTCCCTTTATATAAAGGAACTATACATGCTCTCTGCCAATCCCTAGGTACCTTCCCCTCTTTCATACATTTATTAAACAAAAATACCAACCACTCCAGCACTATATCCCCCCTGCTTTTAACATTTCTGTCATGATCCTGTCAGTTCTACCCCCCTGCTTTAACATTTCTGTCATGATCCCGTCAGTTCCAGCTGTTTTACCCCCTTTCATTCTACGTAATGCCTCACGCACCTCCCCACACTCACATCCTGCTCTTCTTCACTCCTAAACAATGTTGTACCCCCCTGGCCAGTACATGAAATTACCACCTCCCTTTTTTCATCGACATTTAAAAGTTCCTCAAAATATTCCCGCCATCTACCCAATACCTCCAGCTCCCCATCTACTAACTCCCCTACTCTGTTTTTAACTGACAAATCCATTCGTTTCCTAGGCTTTCTTACCTTGTTTATCTCACTCCAAAATTTTCTTGTTTTCAGCAAAATTTCTTGACAGAGCCACTCTCATTCTTTCATCCGCTCTTCTTTTGCACTCTCTCACCACTCTCTTCACATTTCTTTTACTCTCCATATACTCTGCTCTTCTATTAACACTTCTGTTTTGAAAAAACCTCTTATAAGCTACCTTTTTCTTTTATCACACCCTTTACTTCTTCATTCCACCACTCACTCCTCTTCCTCCTGCACCCACCCTCCTATAGCCACAAACTTCTGCCCCACATTCTAATACTGCATTTTTAAAACTATCCCAACTCTCTTCAACCCCCCACTACTCATACTTGCACTAGCCCACCTTTCTGCCAATAGTTGCTTATATCTCACCCTAATTTCCCTCCTCCCTTAATTTATACACTTTTAGCTCTCTCTACTTGCTGTTGCCATTTTCTTTTTGTCCCATCTACCTTTTACTCTAACTGTAGCTACAACCAAATAATGATCCGATATATCCGTTGTCCCTCTATAAACATGTACATCCTGAAGCCTACCCATCAACCTTTTATCCACCAATACATAATCCAACAAACTACTTTCCTTATGTGCTGTATCATACCTTGTATATTTATTTATCCTCTTTTCATAAAATATGTATTACTTATTACCAAACCTTTTTCTACACATAGCTCAATTAATGGTTCCCCATTTACATTTACCCCTGGCACCCCAAATTTACCTACTACTCCCTCCACAACATTTTTACCCACTTTAGCATTAAGATCCCCAACCACAATTACTCTTCACTTGGTTCAAAACTCCACACACACTCACTCAACATTTCCCAAAATCTCTCTCTCCTCTACACTTCTCTCTTCTCCAGTTGCATAAACACTTACTATAACCCACTTTTCACATCCAACCTTTATTTTACTCCACATAATCCTTGAATTTATACATTTATATTCCCTCTTTTCCTGCCATAACTGATTATTCAACATTATTGCCACTCCTCCTTTAGCTCTAACTCTATTTGAAACCCTGACCTAATCCCATTTATTTCCCACTGAAACTCTCTTACCCCCTTCAGCTTTGTCTCACTTAAAGCCAGGACATCCAGCTTCTTTTCATTCATAACATCTACAATCATCTCTTTCTTACATTCGCACAACATCCACGCACATTCAAACATCCCACTTTGACGGTTTTCTTCTTTTTCTTTTTAGTAAGCTATACAGGAAAAGGGGTTACTAGCCCATTGTTCCGGCATTTTAGTCGACTTTTACAACACGCATGGCTTACGGAGGAAAGATTCTTATTCCACTTCCCCATGGATATGAAAGGAAAAGCAATAAGAACAAGAACTATTAAGATAAAATCAAAGAAAACTCAGATGAGTGTGTATACATAAACGTGTACATGTTTGCGTAGCGTGACCTAAGTGTAAGTAGAAGTAGCAAGACATACCTGAAATCTTGCATGTTTATGAGACAGAAAAAAGACACCAGCAATCCTACCATCATGTAAAACAAATACAGGCTTTCGTTTTTCACTTACTTGGCAGGACGGTAGTACCTCCCTGGGTGGTTGCTGACTACCAACCTACTACCTACATTATTTATGTTATACCTAATATTATCCTGGAATAAATATGATAGGTAGATATTATTTATTGATAGTAATAGTATAATTATACAATAACAAATCTAGAAGCAGTGCTTTAAGGGCCCTCTATCGATTAATTTTTTTTTTTTCGTTCGATTTCTTTCATTTTTTTTGTACATAAAGAAGCACCTTTGTAGTTGTCTTGTATCAAGTTTCAAAAAGATCGCCCAACAAACAACTGAGAAAAAAAATATTTATCAATTTTTTACCAAACATCACATATAAAAAATTCTAAAGTCGTAGTGGGACTTGTTGAAGCTGTTCTGGCTTCACCTAGGCATAAAACAATGCTAATCTGAGATACGAATGAAAAGGTTTCTGTAATTTATCCCTATCTTCATACTTAAAAAAATAAAGTTTGTGTTTTTTTACATGTTGGAAAATATCTGACTTTTACCTCACATAAATCAAAAACTAATTATGATATCTCAAAAACGTTACATTACAAATTAATACAACCTTTCTTTTATGTTGTGTGTGAGTTTCATTTCATTCCTATGATTATTAACGGTTCCTGTCCAATATATAGATGAATAACTTACTCTGAGATAATCCGCCCGGAAGGTCGCGCAAGGAAAAAATTTTTTTTCCAGCAGCAAAATAGCATTTTTCTCAGCTTTATCTTGCATTACGAGTGTATATCATAGTTAGCCCTGTTCGTTTTCTTTAATAAAAGTCCCCTAGAGTGAGAATGGCACCCCGAAGGAACACCCACACCAACTGATGTAATATTTATACTTTGGAGGCGGTGCCAGGCGGCGATCATATTATGGCACATATTATTCATTCTGGAGTATTTACTATGGTTATTTGTTATTTATATTGCCTATTATGTCATAATAGATCAATTGTGATAGATATAAAAGCCGTAGTATTGATAATAGCGTTATAATGAAGCATATTCCCCGGCTATCCTGAGTCAGGAATTTCTGCTGACGCAATCAAATGTTCTAGAAGGTTCCTGATTGGCTGGAAGTCTTCTTATAAGCTCCGCCCACTCTGTTATGATGCCAAATCGTCACTTATTATATAAGTAAGAATACTACAAGAAATTAAGGAAAAATCTATAAAAAAAATACGAAAATTCACGAAATGTCAGCCGACCTACTACGGTTGTTGGCGTCACCATGTGTGTTATAAACGACCATAATTCCTTGTAGGAATGTCGTAGAACAATGATTCTTGTACCATTGTGTAGCCAGAGAGTTACTCTATTTTTCAATATGGTTAACTTAATTTTCAATTTTTTTCGAATATTTTTCCTCGCGCGCTGCGTAGGCCATAGAGCACCCTTGAAACTGGGTCTAGACCAGCTGATGATGCCTACCGTCAGCTGTATAATGTACTGCAGGGTAAAAGAGCCCAGAGATCTATTACATCATTTATGCACACTCCAATACAACCATCGACTTTAGTACCAGAACCTCTACCATCCACTTCTGCCGACAACCATCCACCTCATCCCAGTAAGGCCACACCATCCATATCCACTCTCTTCACAACCATCCACAAACATCATTACCCACAATTTAAGGTAAGAAATACTATTTCTATTGCATTTGTAGTCTTAAGCAGTAATATATCACGACAATGAACTACAATTACATATTCACCTTCAATTTTGCAAGATCTGTTGGTCTAAAAAAACTTGTTTGGGTTTTTGGGACTCCCAGGAATGTAACCCTATTTTTCCATAAGTTCTTTTAATTATATAACACAAAATTATCTAACACGACTTTTTCAGGAACGTTACTACCGTGCTAAATGACGATCTACTGTAGTTCCAGTGTTAAGCAGAAATTTGAATTGAAAAAGGTCACATCTTGCATCTCAATGGCATGGGTATGTAAAATCTGTCTTCTCATTCATCTATATATGAGCCACCTACATTATTTTCACTAGTAAAGCTTTACAGTTCCTCTGACTCAGAATAAGTTATTCTGAGTCACTACTATCAATCATAGCAGTAAATTTACACATCATCTCTCTACCAAGAAAAGGTAAGGAAAATTACTGTAAATTATGTAGAGTACTTTAAAATAAGTACATATACAATAGAGTACAAAAGAGTACTGTACTGTGCACAAGTTACATTACAGTCATCCTCGGTTTTCGATTTTAATCCGTTCCAGATGGATCGGCTAAAACCAAAATCGGCGAAAACCAAAACTATTTTCCCCATAAGAAATAATAAAATTCAATTAATCCGCTCCAGAAACCTAGAAGTTTGGAAAAAAATTGGGGGCCTTAAAGATAGATTTACATGCACAAATGAATGAACTGAATGTGGCACTTACCTTTATTGAAGACTGATGTTGCTGGATGGGAGAGAGGAAGAGGGGAGAGGGAAGAGACCCTACTTTTGGAAGGGAATCCCCTCCATAAGGACTCTAGGTACCAAGTCCTTATCCGGGTTCACTTCCTGCATGCCTGCTACACTCCCTCCCTGCCTGCTACACTCCCTCCCTGCCTGCTTACACTCCCTCCCTGCCTGCTACACTCCCTCCCTGCCTGCTACACTCCCTGCATACCTGTTACACTCCCTGCATACCTGCTACACTCCCTGCATACATGTTACACTCCCCTGCAACATGCTACACTCACTGCATACCTGTTACACTCCCTGCATACATGCTACACTCCCTGCATACCTGTTACACTCCCTGCATACCTGCTACACTCCCTGCATACCTGCTACACTCCCTGCATACATGCTACACTCCCTGCATACATGCTACACTCCTGCATACCTGTTACACTCCCTGCATGCATGCTACACTCCCTGCATGCATGCTAAAAACTCCCTGCACATGCTACACTCCCTGCATACCTGCTACACTCCCTGCATGCATGCTACACTCCCTGCATGCATGTTACACTCCCTGCATGCATGCTACACTCCTGCATGCATGCACCTCCTGCATGCATGCTACACTCCCTGCATGCATGCTACACTCCCTGCATGCATGCTACACTCCCTGCATGCCTGCTACACTCTTAAACTCCATCGTGTTTCTCACTTTCACTATCATATTTTTCTATTATTTCTTTCTTCATTTCTACAGTGTTCTCACTTTCTTTACCAAAGAAGTGGCACTAGGAGCTTTCTTTGGCCCATGGTAGCTTATTTAGTAGTCACACACATAATCAAGGCCCAAAATCAATGAATTGTTAATAAATGTTTTGTATAAACTTCCTGGGGTGATGTTCACTCAAGTTTAAACAATGCTAGACTGTGTGACAATGGGGTGGTGGCCTACGGCCTTGTATGTGCGCGCACTGGTGGACAGGTCCCATACGGTCGGCAAAACTAAAACAATCGCTTAAAACTAAGACAAATTTTCCTGAAAAGTCGGCGAAAACTGGGACAAGCGAAACCAAGGGATGACTGTACTTGTATTCTTAAGTTTTCTGCCTGAAATGCTCTTGCATCTTAGTGGCTCTTTTGTGTTTTAACAATATTTTATTACAGTGGAACTTGTTTTCGTATGCCCTAGTTTGTATGAAAACTATATTCACTAAAAAAATGTATTTTTGTTAATATTTTTGGGAGTCGGGAACAGATTAATTGGATTTACATTATTTCGGGACATATTACCAAAAAATACATTTTATAGAGAATAACTATAGTTTATACAAATTAGGGCATACAAACTGAGGTTCCACTGTACATGTTTGTTTAGTTTAATCATCTTCCACTACCTTAGATGACAACGGGATGATTGGGGGAAATATTAATTTCATAATAATTTGGGAGTTGTGACAATTGGCATTATTGTACACCTCCTCTCCCATTAGTCCATTAATGATAGGTTTACTGTATATAAAAGATCACATATTAGTTCTTCCATCAAGATGAAACGAGGTGTTTATAAACGAGTGTCTAACAAAGTCAAAGAACGTTGTATAGGCAAGAAAACTCAAACATGAGCATCAGGACAGAACATCAGTGTTTCACCTAAGGGTAAAATCATTTAAAACTTCAGCCACAGATTGCACATATAAAACTTTTGTCCTGCTGAATTTTTTAAGTAGTTTTAAGACCACCAGAAAGGTTTTTAAAGCAAGTCTTTCTACAATGGTATAATGTCAAACAATAAATGAACGCATAGACTACTTTATAGAAATACAGCCTCCCCACTTAACCTTTCAGGGTTGAGAGGCCCCCCAAATCGTTTCAGGGTCAAAAATGTTTTGAAAATTTTTTTCTTCTTATGAAATGATAGAGAATCTTTTTCCGATCATAAGACACCAAAGTATGAAATTTGATGGAAAACTAACAGAATTAGCTCGCAAAGTTAGCGGACAACAATTTACACACGTATTTACCCACTTTGAGCCCTAGTCAATTCCTTGTTTCAGTCTACCAAAATTTTAGCTTTTACAGAATTATTTGTTCTATCAATTGAGTACAAGAAACCGCCAATTTCCAATTTGAACCCAATAGTTTCAAAAATTTTAATTTGGCCAATTTCACAAAATTTCAAAAGACCTTTAAAAGGTCCAGAAAAACGAAAGACATTCCTCACAAAAAACATTTTATCGTTTATTTCGCCAGGCCCCTTAATTACTTTTGCCCATTTTGAATTTTTATTCTCAGAAAATAGAAGATTTTCTGTTATGTTACAACTGAATCAAAAAAGGGAAATAATTTCAGCCATTGGCAAGAAATTAGACCATGTTGATGGTTTGACCATGGCGTCCTTGTTTACTTTGAACATGAAAATAAACATTTTCGCACTTTCCCAGTTTCAAGGTACTTGTTTTCGTGAAACCAATCAAAAATCTTATTTCAGTAATATATCTTCCATTCATGAAATAACCAAGAAAACGGAATATGTACATCCATAAAAAATATGAAAATAGACTGCAAAGTCCGAAACCAAAAACACGGTCGGAGTTTTTTTCATTACGCACCGTGGGCAGGATTTTTTTTACGCGACACTGACCGCACAGACCCATTTCCTCTCACATCAGGCCTCCACCTGTTTCCCGCTTGAAGAGGGCGCTAGAATTAGGCGTACTAGTGCAATAACCCGGTCCGTAACCATACTAGTATGGTGAAACCCGAAAGGGTTAACAACACTATTCCGTTTCTAAGACCACGCAAATGAATTGCCAAGGAGAATACTACAGTGGACCCTCGGTTAACGAATACCCCGAAATCGTAAATTATTAAGTATAATATTTTAAGAGGGAAGGATTTTTGGGGGTCTGAAATAGACTCCACTGACATTATTTTAAGGAATAAATTGCCGAATGGCATTACAGGTTTCGGGATGAAGTTTTTCGAACCAGGGTCCACTGTATAATGTAGGTCAACCATCTTTGATACTGTTTTAATGTCACCTTTGCACCATTTATAAATTTCTAGTATATTTTAAATGTTTAAAAGGTTTATATTGTAATAAACAGAATAGAGGAAACAGCTCTAATATACGTACATTATTTTATGCATAGCGGCGATTTGGCAGAGTGCCGGTAAACGAAATACATAACTAAGTGAGGAGAGGCTGTAAAATGGTTTATTTTTGTGTGATTGATAAAAGGAACACATGACATAACACCAAACACACATGAAAACAAATAACACAGACATGAACAACTGAAGTTCAAACACAACCCCAGGACACTTGCTCCCACAAAAAAAAAATCATTTTAAACCACCTTTTTATCCTACTCTTGGGGGTCATAACCATCAGGTGGACAGTACTTTAAAGAACATAAGAAAGAAGGTACACTGCAGGGGCCTACTGGCCCAAGCGAGCAGGTCCACCTCCCACCGGCTTAAGCCAAGCCTTAACCTAGTCAGGTAGTCACTTCCTTAACCCTTTGGGGGTTGACAGGCCTTCTAAACACGTTCAGGGTCAAAAATTTTTTTGAAAAAAAAATTTATGAATTGATAGAGAATCTTTTTCTGATCATAACGACACCAAAAGTATGTTTGAATGAAAACTTACGGAATTATGCTCCGAAGACGGTCTAAGATGTTTAACGGATTTCACCCACTTTGGCCCTATTTTGGCCAATTCCAATGTTTCACCACTAAAATCATAGCATTTCCTTGAACTCCATTTCCATCGATTGAGTACAAGAAACCACCTATTTACCAATTTAACTACCCAAAATAGTTCAGAAATAGCATTTGGCCTTTCACACAAATTTCAAACGACCAATTTCAAAATAGGGTCCAGAATAAACAAGGTAGACATTCCTGGCACTAAAATAACATTTCCTCTGTTCATTAGTCAGCTCCAGGCCCCACATTACTTTTGCTTTCCATTTTTAATTTTTTATTTCCACAAAAAATAGAAGATTTATGTTATGTATACAACTGCATCAGACTGCAAAGTCGCTGTTTTTAAACGAAAAAACGGCTGAGTTTTTTTTCATGTGTTGTGGGATTTTTTATACTGCTCACACTGACCACACAGACCCATTCTTTCATATGAAGGCCTCCAGCCATTTCCCCGCTTAATTTGAGGCCAAATTTCCTATATACGGCACCAACCCCGCCTATAAAAGGCTAGTACGGCAAATCCCGAAAGGGTTAAGGAGGAGCACGGCATCTGACCAAGTAGCACAAGAATAGGCCCAAAATCACACCCACTCATGTATTTTCCAACCTTTTTTTTAAAACTAACAACGCCTTAGCTTCTATGAGGGGTACTCGGAATTTGTTCCACCATCCACAACTCAATTACCAAACCAGTGCCTTCCATATCCTTCCTGAATCTGAATTTTCAATTTTTAAAACCATTGTTTGGAGTCCTGTCTATGCTAGATATTTTTAGCACGTATTTTCATCCCCTTTATTAATTCCTGCTTCCACTTTATACACCAATCATATCCCCCTCTGACTGGGTGGGTCGACCCGGGACAAAACTGACCAAATTTGCCCAAAATGGCTGATAACAAGCGCTTCTGTAGTAGAATAGTAAATGATATCAAGGCTTATACCTTGTAATGAAATTTAAAAAAGATCTTCTTCTTCTTTCAACACGTCGGTCAAGCTTCACCGAAGTGGGGTGGCCCAAAATGAAAACGAAAGTTTCCCATTTTACATTTAGTAATATATACAGAAGGGGTTACTAGCCCTTGCTCCCAGCATGTTAGTCGCCTTTTACGACACGCATGGCTTACGGAGGAAGAATTCTGTTCCACTTCCCCATGGAGATACGAGGAAATAAGAACAAGAACTAGTAAGAAAATAGAAAAAAACCCAGAGGGGTGTGTATATACATATGCTTGTACATGAATGTGTAGTGTGACCTAAGTGTAAGTAGAAGTAACAAGACATACCTGAAATCTTGCATGTTTGAGACAGAAAAAGACACCAGCAATCCTACCATCATGTAAAAAAAATACAGGCTTCGTTTTACACTCACTTGGCAGGACGGTAGTACCTCCTGGGCGGTTGCTGTCTACCAACCTACTACCTAAGAAATAAAGATATTATATTATTTATTATATTATTATTATGTATGGGAGAGTTTTTGAGGCCTGCTAGAATTATGTAAAATTTGGGGTAAGCCAAAGCCAGTCCTGCAGGGATTAATTCCTTTCTTTTTTCCCCCCTTCTGCCCACCTGTAGTGTTGTGTCGAGATGACATGAGGTACATGGCCAAACAAAATGTAGACAGTAAGCCTACTGCTACTTCTCATAGTCCTCCCTTGGAGCGAGTTGTCGTGGACCTAGTTCCCCTGAGTGCCCACCTGAGGGCACTGCCTCAAGCTAGACATACACAGCCATGCCTTTCTCTCGCTCGATGACCAGCGGCCTACCTGGTAACAGCTCCCCCTCTGAGGGCTGGCTTCGGCACACCTCACACTGCCCACTGTCAACCCCATTATTCCAATAAAGAAGCTAGTTAACAGCCATATATCTCACCTACCTCTACGCTACCTGGCAAGTTACTATATCAGCCTAAGAGATAGTAATAACAATCAGGTGGACGGTACTTTATAACTCACCTTGTTTATCCTCACTGTCAGTTGTGTTATAACCATCCGATGGACAGTGCTTTATAACTCACCTTGTTTATCCTCACTCTCAGGTGTGTCATAACCAACTACCCAGGTGGACGGCAATAATTCAGGTGTCAATTTTTTTCCATCTAACTGCTTCAGTTTTCCTTCAATAACATTAGTGAGATCAATATATGCTTCATCTATGCTTGCTCTTTCTACACATTCACTGAAGTCACACAATACATCGATCACCTCCTTCCCGGCATTCCTGTACCTGATAAAAGAATAACCTTGTATGGTAATACTGTACATAATCATTGCACTCTTTCCCAATACATACAAATACAGTGGAACCTCGGTTTTTCGCTTGCCCTGGTTTTCATTGAATTCGGTTTCGACGACTTTTTCAGTCAAAATTTTGTCCCAGTTTTCGTTCATCACCTCGGTTTCATCGGTCCGCCGTACCAAAGGTGTACGCCTGCCCATGCCCACACAAGCATTCCATGCGTTCTGAGTCAGTCTGGCTTTGTTTCTCTGAGTGAGCATTACCAAACATTTCATAGTAATCCATTGTTTTTTGAGCTTGTTTATTGAGTGCGACTGCTAAATAAGCCACCATGGGGCCAAAGAAAGTTCCTAGTGCCAGCCCTTTGATAAAGAAGGTGAAAACACGATAGAATTCAACAGGAGGGAGAGAGAGAGGGGAGAATGTGCCTCTTCAGTGATTAAGAACATGTGTGCAAAGTGGAATGAGTTGCAAAGTTTTGTGGAGAATTATCACCTAACAAAGCTGTTGCAAGCTGTGTCTGCAACATGTTCAATGACAATGCCTCGTCCCCTTTAGGCAAATCTTAAAGAGACGCCAGAAACTGACCTCTATGGAGAGACTTTTATGCGACAGGGATCCAGTGCCAGTAAAAGACAAAGAAGGAAGTAACCTGGATAGGGGCTTGATACCCTTAAGTCCTTATGGAGGGGATTCCTTCCAACCAATAACCTCTCCTCCTCCCTCTGCCCTCCTCGTATCTTCCATACGCCAACAAGAGTCTTCAATAAAGGTAAAGTGATACTAAATGTTCATTTATCTATTTCATTAGTCCTTTATATTTATTTATCATTGTTTTCTGTTTTGTAAAACTATAGTTATTCTTCATAAAATGTATTTTTGTTAATACTTTAGGGTGCCTGGAACGGATTAATTGGATTTACGTTATTTCTTATGGGAAATATTGCTTCAGTTTTCATCGAATTTGGTTTTCGTCAGACTTTCTGGAACAAATTAATGACTAAAACTGAGGTTCCACTGTATGCCTCATCACCAAAAATTTTTATAAATATAATCAGTCTATTAAAAATCTAATTTCCATATTATTTTTTAAAAACAAACCAATTTTAAATTCCTATTTTGTTCCTTATCAAAATTACTGTGCTTAAAACATTGACAATTCCAGCTCCAAACTGATATTTTTAATTTACTTCCTCCAGTTTCTTGACATTCTTAATCAGATGTGGGTTCCATACTGGTGCATATTCCTATATGGACCTGACATATGCTGTGTAGTGTCGTGAATGATCCCTTGCTTAGATCTGCCAGACATACATTTCACAGAGACATGCATTTCCTGCAACAATTCTTAACTTGATGTCAGTGAAAGACCATACTAACTTGGTAAGGTCAGCCTTTCCTCGGCTGACAGGTACTTGCACTAATTGTATGTCAGCACATTTGCTGCGAGCTTCATCTCCCCGCATCCCTCGCTTCACACCAAAACTGCGAGCCTCATAGTTGACTGCTATAATACTGAAATACACAAATATCCATATATACAAAGGCTGGTACTAGTTGCAAATAAATACAATACAAAACAATAGCATTAAATGTTGTAGTCTCAGATATTAAAAGCAATAAAAAAAATCTGAAAAAATAGACAATTACCAAAAAAAAAAAAAAAATCACTTGCTGGAATCATGACAATGTTGTCATTGCAGGAATATTTTCCACCAACTTCAACAGTCTATAAATCAATATGTCTTGGTTTGATTTTTTTTTGGTCTTATTCTACTAAAAAAAATAACCACTTTAAAGTGGAAAAAAAAAATTATTTTCTTTTTAAATTCCGCCATGCCACCTGCACTTTTTTTCCTCCGGTGTGATACGATTTAAAGGTCAAATTGTAATTTAATGTCTTTCACTAAGTGTTTAATTTTCGCTAAGATTTGTATGTATTTCAATACTATGTAATTTTATATATTTAGTGCATGTTTTTACTCATTCACTCTCTTTCTCTCTGTGAGAGAGAGAGAGAGAGAGAGAGAGAGAGAAAAGGAAGGTAGGGGGGCTGAAAGCCTGGTCCAGCAACTGGATCTTTGAATTTAACCCCGCCAAATGCAGTCATGAAGATTGGGGAAGGGCAAAGAAGACCACAGACTGAGTATAGGCTAGGTGGCCAAAGACTGCAAACGCCACTCAAGGAAAAGGATCTTGGGGCGAGTATAATACCGAGTACATCTCCTGAGGCGCACATCAACCAGATAACTGCTGCAGCATATGGGCGCCTAGCAAACCTGAGAATAGCGTTCCGATACCTCAGTAAGGAATCATTCAAGACTCTGTACACCATGTACTTCAGGCCCATACTGGAGTATGCAGCACCAGTTTCGAAACCACACCTGGTAAATCACAACTAGGTGAGTACACACACACACCTCCTCACACTCTCACTTTTATATTTTTATTAGTAGTGGTAGCTTAAGTCTGCTTGAAATGCTGTACATAACAATGATCTTTTCTCAAGATATATTCACTGTTAAATGATTATTTTAACTATTAATGTATCTTAGGAAATCAAGTTATTATTTTATTTTTTATTAACACATCGGCCGACTCCCACCAAGGCAGGGTGGCCCGAAAAGAAAAACTTTCATCATCATTCACTCCATCACTGTCTTGCCAGAGGGGTGCTTTACACTACAGTTATATAACTGCAACATTAACACCCTCCTTCAGAGTGCAGACACTGTACTTCCCATCTCCAGGACTCAAGTCCGGCCTGCCGGTTTCCTGAATCCCTTCATAAATTTTACTGTGCTCACACTCCAACAGCACATCAACTATTAAAAACAATTTGTCTCCATTCACTCCTATCAAATACGCTCACACATGCTTGCTGTAAAATCCAAGCCCTCGCACACAAAACCTCCTTTACCCCTCCTCCAACCTTTCCTAGGCCGACCCCTACCCCGCCTTCCCTCCACTACAGATTTATACACTCTCGAAGTCATTCTGTCTCGTTCCATTCTCTCTACATGTCCGAACCACCTCAACAACCCCTCCTCAGCTCTCTGGATAATAGTTTTGGTAATCTCGCACCTCCTTCTAATTTCCAAACTCCGAATTCTCTGCATTATATTCACACCACACATTGACCTCAGACATGACATCTCTACTGCCTCCAGCCTTCTCCTCATTGCAACATTCATCACCCATGCTTCACACCCATATAAGAGTGTTGGTATAACTATACTCTCATACATTCCCCTCTTTACTTCCATGGACAAAGTTCTTTGTCTCCACAGACTCCGAAGTGCTCCACTCACCCTTTTCCCCTCATCAATTCTATGATATAGGTAGTAGGCTGGTAGTCAGCAACCACCCAGGGAGGTACTACCGTCCTGCCAAGTGAGTGTAAACGAAAGCCTGTATTTGTTTTACATGATGGTAGGATTGCTGGTGTCTTTTTCTGTCTCATAAACATGCAAGATTTCAGGTTTGTCTTGCTACTTCTACTTACAATTAGGTCACACTACGCAAACATGTACACGTTTATGTATACACACTCATCTGAGTTTTCTTTGATTTTATCTTAATAGTTCTTGTTCTTATTGCTTTTCCTTTCATATCCATGGGGAAGTGGAATAAGAATCTTTCCTCCGTATGCCATGTGTGTTGTAAAAGTCAACTAAAATGCCGGGAACAATGGGCTAGTAACCCCTTTTCCTGTATAGCTTACTAAAAAGAAAAAGAAGAAAACCGTCAAGTGGGATGTTTTAATGTGCGTGGATGTTGTGCGAATGATAAGAAAGAGATGATTGTAGATGTTATAAATGAAAGAAGCTGGATGTCCTGGCTTTAAGTGAGACAAAGCTGAAGGGGTAGGAGAGTTTCAGTGGGGAAGAAATAAATGGGATTAGGTCAGGGTTTCAAATAGAGTTAGAGCTAAAGAAGGAGTGGCAATAATGTTGAATAATCAGTTATGGCAGGTAAAGAGGGAATATAAATGTATAAATTCAAGGATTATGTGGAGTAAAATAAAGGTTGCATGTGAAAAGTGGTTATAGTAAGTGTTTATGCACCTGGAGAAGAGAGAAATGTAGAGGAGAGAGAGATTTTGGGAAATGTTGAGTGAGTGTGTGGGGAGTTTTGAACCAAGTGAGAGAGTAATGTGGTTGGGGATCTTAATGCTAAAGTGGGTAAAAATGTTGTGGAGGAGTAGTAGAAAATTTGGGTGCCAGGGATAAATGTAAATGGGGAACCATTAATTGAGCTATGTGTAGAAAGAGGTTTGGTAATAAGTAATACATATTTTATGAAAAAGAGGATAAATAAATATATAATGTATGATATAGCACGTAAAGAAAGTAGTTTGTTGGATTATGTATTGGTGGATAAAGGTTGATGGGTAGGCTTCAGGATGTACATGTTTATAGAGGGGCAACGGATATATTGGATCATTATTTGGTTGTAGCTACAGTTAGAGAAAAGGTAGATGGGACGAAAAGAAAATGGCAACAGCAAGTAAGAGAGCTAAAAGTGTATAAATTAAGGGAGGAGGAAGTTAGGGTGAGATATAAGCAACTATTGGCAGAAAGGTGGGCTAGTGCAAGTATGAGTAGGGGGGTTGAAGAGTTGGGATAGTTTTAAAAATGCAGTATTAGAATGTGCGGCAGAAGTTTGTGGCTATAGGAGGGTGGGTGCAGGAGGAAAGAGGAGGAGTGGTGGAATGAAGAAGTAAAGGGTGTGATAAAAGAGAAAAAGGTAGCTTATGAGAGGTTTTTACAAAACAGAAGTGTTAATAGAAGAGCAGAGTATATGGAGAGTAAAGAAAGGTGAAGAGAGTGGTGAGAGAGTGCAAAGAAAAGAGATGAAAGAATGGGAGAGGCTCTGTCAAGAAATTTTGCTGAAAACAAGAAAAATTTTGGAGTGAGATAAACAAGGAAAGAAAGCCTAGGGAACGAAAGGATTTGTTAGTTAAAAACAGAGTAGGGAGTTAGTAAATGGGGAGCTGGAGGTATTGGGTAGATGGCGGAATATTTTGAGGAACTTTTAAATGTCGATGAAAAAGGGAGGCGGTAATTTCATGTACTGGCCAGGGAGGTACAACATCGTTAGGAGTGAAAAGAGCAGGATGTGAGTGTGGGAGGGCGTGAGGCATTACGTAGAATGAAAGAGGGTAAGCGCAGGAACTGACGGATCATGACAGAAATGTTAAAAGCAGGGGGATATAGTGCTGGAGTGGTTGGTATTTTTGTTTAATAAATGTATGAAAGGGGAAGGTACCTAGGGAAATTTGCAGAGAGCATGTATAGTTCCTTTATATAAAGGGAAGGGGATAAAGAGAGTGTAAAAATTATAGGGGTATAAGTTTACTGAGTATACCAGGTAAAGTGTATGCCAGGGTTATTATTGAAAGAATTAGAGGTAAGACAGAGAGTAGGATTGCAGATGAGCAAGGAGGCTTTAGAGTGGTAGGGATGTGTAGATGAAGTGTTTACAGTGAAGCATATATGTGAACAGTATTTAGATAAAGGTAGAGAAGTTTTCATTGCATTTATGATTTAGAAAAAGGCATATGATAGAGTGGATAGGGGAGCAATGTGGCAAATGTTGCAAGTGTATGGAATAGGTAGTAAGTTACTGAAGGCTGTAAAGAGTTTTTATGAGGATAGTGAGGCTAGTGAGGCTCAGGTTAGGGTGTGAAGAGAGAGGAGATTACTTTCTGGTAAAAGTAGGTCTTAGACAGGGTTGTGTAATGTCACCATGGTTGTTTATATATTTTATAGATGGGTTGTAAAGAAGTAAATGCTAGGGTGTTGGGGAGAGGGTGGGATTAAATTATGGGGAATTAAATGCAAATGGGAGTTGACACAGTTACTTTTTGGTGATGATACTGTGCTTATGGAAGAATTGATGAAGGAAAAAATGTGAGTGGTGCGTTGAGGTATCTGTGGAGACAAAACACGATCCATGGAGGCAAAGAAGGAATGTACGAAAGTATAGTGGTACCAACACTCTATATGGGTGTGAAGCATGGGTTGCAAATGCTGCAGCGAGGAGGAGGCTGGAGGCAGTGGAGATGTCCTGTCTAAGGGCAATGTGTGGTGTAAATATTATGCAGAAAATTCGGAATGTGGAAATTAAGAGAAGGTGTGGAGTTACTAAAAGTATTTGTCAGAGGGCTGAAGAGGGGTTGTTGAGGTGGTTTGGTCATTTAGAGAGAATGGATCAAAGTAGAATGACTTGGAGAGCATAAATCTGTAGGGAAGGAAGGGGTAGCGGTCCCCCAGAAAAGGTTGGAGGAGGGTAAAGGAGGTTTTGGGCGCGGGCTTGGACTTCCAGCAAGCATGTGTGAGCGGTAGATAGGAGGAATGGAGACAATGGTTTTTGGGACATAATGATCTGTTGGAGGTGAGCAGGGTAACATTTGTGAAGGGATTCAGGGAAACCCGTTAATTGATTTAGTTGGACTTGAGTCCTGAAATGGGAAGTACAATGCCTGAACTTTAAAGGAGGGGTCTGGGATAGTGACAGCTGGAGGGACTATTCTCAGTTGTCGTATCTGAGCGCCTTTGCAAAGACAGTGATTATGTATGGAGGTGGTGAAAGTGGAATGATGATGAAAGTATTTTCTTTGGGGATTTTCTTTCTTTTGGGTCACCCTGCCTCGGTGGGAGACGGCCACTTGTTAAAAAAAAAAAAAAAATTATTGATTCACCTCATCCTTCATAGACCCATCTGCTGACATGTCCACTCCCAAATATCGAATAATTCACCTCCTCCATACTCTCTCCTCCCAATCTGATATCCAATCTTTTGTCACCTAATCTTTTTGTTATCCTCTTCACCTTACTTTTTTCCCATATTCACTTTCACTTTTTTTTCCACACCCACCAAATTTCCACTAACCCTGCAATTCTCTTCAGAATCTCCCATAAGCACAGTGTCATCAGCAAAAGCAATTGGACACCACTTTGTATTTGATTCTTATCTTTTCACCCCACACCTCTTGCCAAAGACCCTATTCACTTCTCTTACAACCCCATCTATAAATATATTGAACAACCAGGTAATCACACATCCTTGTCAAGCCCCCCTTTTACTGGGAAATAGCCCCCCTCCCCCCCAAACACTCTAACCTGAGCCTCACTATCCCAAAAAACTCTTCACTGCTTTCAGTAACCTCCTCCTATTCCATACACCCGGAAAACATCTGCCACATTGCCCTCATCATTTTCCTTTTTCAAACCCATAAATGCCAAAAAAACCCCCTTTACCCTTATCCAAATACTGTTCACCATATGTTTCAAAACACTTCCCCACACCCCCACCTTTCCTAAAGCCACCTTGTTCATCTGCCATCCTGCTTTCTTTTATTTTAATTCTTTCCAATAAAACCCTTACCATACACTTTACCAGGACACCAACAGACTTATTCCCCATAATTTTTTGACTTTTTCCCCTTTGCCTTTATACAAAGGAAAAAATACATGCTCTCTGCCAATCCCTAGGTACCTTACCCTCTTCCATACATTTATTAAAATAATAGCACCAACCACTCCAAAACTATATCCCCACCTGCTTTTAACATTTCATCTTTATCCCATCAATCCCAGCTGCCTTACCCCCTTCTTTCACCCACTGCCTCACCTAACTTCCCACCTCACAACTGGCTTTCCACACTCCACAAGAGTTATTCCTCCTTGCCCTATACACGAAATCACAGCTTCCCTGCTTCATCAACTTTAACAACCTCAAAAAATTTCCCCCCCTCTTCCCGATCCCTCTAACTCTCCATTTAATAACTCTCCATTTAATAACTCTCCCTATTTTTAACTGTCAAATCCATTTGTTCCCAGGGCTTCCCCAACTTTTAATTCACTCAAATTTTTTCTTATTTTCAACAAAATTTTTGATAACATCTCACCCACTCTCTCATTTGCTCTCTTTTTTCATTGCTTCACCACCCTTAAACCTCCTTTTTCTCCATATACTTTTCCCCCCTTTTCATCACTTCTTTTAAAAACCTCCCCATATGCTAATTTAAATTATTCCAAACCCAAACGCTTTTCCCTCCCACACCCACTCCCCTGTAACCACAAACTTCTGCTGAACACTCCCAACAACATTTTAAAATCTACCCCAACATCTTTCGACCCCTTTACACCTCACAGCCCATCTATCCTCCAATAGTTATTTAATTCACCCTAACTGCCTCCCTTTTTGTTTATAAACCTTCATTTCTCTCTTATTTTCTGCTTTATTTTCCTTGATCCCATCTACCTTTTACTCCCACTGTAGCTATAACAAAAAGTGATCTGATATATCTGTGGCCCCCCTATAAACATGTACATCCTGAAGTCTACTCAACAGTCTTTTATCACCAATACGTAGTCCAACAAACTACTTTTTCATTACGCCACATAATATCTTGTATACTTATTTATCCTCTTTTTTTTAAAATTGTATTACCAAACCAAACCCTTTCTATACAAAGTTCAATCAAAGGGCTCCATTATCATTTACACCTGGCACCCCAAACTTACCTACCACACCCTCTCTACATGTTTCTCCTACTTTAGCATTTAGGTCCCCACCACAAACCCCCTCACTTGGTTCAAAAGTTCCTATACATTCGCAACACTCCCAAAATCTCCCCTCGTCTACATCCTTCTTTCCAGGTGCATACACGCTATTATGACCCACTTTTCGATCCACCATTATTTTAATCCACAAATCCTTGAATTTACACATTTATATTCCCTTCCTTCCATAACTGACCTTCAACATTATTGCACCCCTTCCTTAGCCTAACCCCTCAGATACCCTGACTTAATCCCATTTATTTCTCCCCACTGAAACCTCGCCTACCCCTTCAGCTTTTTTTAGGGGCCCGGACATCCAACTTCTTTTCATTCATAACTCCCGCAATCACTTTTTTATCATCCCCCATCCACGCACATTCAAACAAACCCAGTTTTAAAAGTTTTTCTTCTTTTTCTTTTTAGTAAAGTGCAGGAGAAGGGGTTACTAGCCCATTGCTCCCGGCATTTTAGTCGCTCATACGAACATGGCTTACGGGGGAAGATTTTTCCACTTCCCCTGGACAATAGAGAAAATAAAAAGAACAAGAGTTCAAGAAAAATAAGAAAAACCTAGATGTGTGTATGTATATATATGCATGTATGCCTGTGTAGGTGCCCCAAAGTGAAGTAGAAGTAGTTAGAATACCTGTTATCCAGCGTGTTTATGAGACAGAAAAGAACACCACAACCCCACCATCATGTAAAACAGTTTCAGGTTTCTGTTTCACAGTCACCCGGCAGGACGGGGGGACCTCCCTGGGGTTGTGTCCAACCTACTCCCCATAAAATCAAGTGTGACAGCCTGACTGTCTGCATAGACAGCCCATGCTGTTTGCCAGCTGAGTCAACGTGCCACCCAAGTTTCCATAGTTTCCCCCGAGGGCAAGCCCCAGGCATACCCACGCCAGTCTGCGACACCCCTGCCTCTCCCTCACTTGGCCCCCCAAATTCAGTCAGTCAACAGGCCAAACCCGCTTCCCCGCAAGGCCATGGCCCTGGGCCACCACAGACACGCAGCCTGTGAATCGACCTTTATACAAATAAAGTAAGAAGCCTCCGAAGCCTTATCATTGCATTCCCACGCCTACCAAGAACACTCCAAATAACAATCGAAATGGGAAGGTGCCCGCAGCAGTTGTGTTTGCCCGCAGGGAGGAAGAGGAATAAAGATCTACCACTTCATCAGTCTCTCAAGAAGCATCTGCCCTAAACCCAGTTATCTTGATGTCGGCCCCCAGCATCCAGACACAGGACAAGCAGGATTGGCCAAAATTTTCTAATTCTCTGGAAATGGCCACTGACTTCCCGCCACAGCGCCCATGCTGTTTCTCAGTCACGTGTTCACCCCTTGCCAGCATGTTCTGGCTGTTGTTGTTCAGCTCAGCACTGTATTTCAGCATTTTCAGAGGTGAGTTTGTGGTGATTTCCAGTGTCTAGTTGGGTGTCCCCCCTGTATGGGTAGGGTGAGAGTAGAAAGCCGGGAGGGCCCGCCTATCACCCAGACACCCTTTCACCGCCCTAGTCACCCGCCACACACTCACCACTGCCTTTCACCCTCTATGCTGTTTTCGAATTTCCCTTGGGGAATTCTTGCCAGAACTGGGACCGAAAATTGAGGCAACCCAAGCCACGGGACCGGGGCCCCGGATTCCCAAGCCACCCGGGGTCAGCAAGCCACGGGATCTACAAGTCACGTGGATCAGGCCACGGGATCAGCAAGCCAAGGATTCCGCCACGGGGGATCACAAGCCACGGGGCCGCCACGTGGGTCTAAGCCACGTGATCCGCCACGTGGATCTACAAGCCACGTGGATCTTTCAAGCCACGTGGATCAGTAAGCCACGGTGTGTGGCAGCCGCCTGACCCACTGGGCGCCCCCACCATGCCGTTTCACGGAGCCACCATGCTGCACGCCACGATGCTGCAGACTCCCCAACTCACCCACTGATGTCAAGCCCCGATGTCACCTAGACATCCCATCATGTCACTCCAGAACGCCTCGTGACTTCACCCACGATGTTCCTGGGCGCCCGCGATGCCCGTTGGACATCAAAAGGGCAACGCCTGACATCACCCATATGATGTCCCAGTGCTGTAGTTTCCCCCAGTGTGCATTTTATTTTCATTATTTGTCAAAGTTTGAGAGAAGATATAAGTCGAGGTTCATTATTCCCTCAAGTCAGTGTGCTCACATGTTCGAAAGGGGCTTGTGACGATTTTTATACAGAAAAACCGCCTGAAGCTATGTTGACCACATGTCAGTATTTTGCAGTTTTTCGTGTGTCCTATGAGCCCTGTGTGTTACTTTGTCACCTTGTGTGACCACGCCCGCGCACTTGACAGCTGACATTTGGGCAGCCCCGGACGCCGAGGTCCCAGGGGCCCCTGTACAGAAAGCTTTTTGTTCCGCCGCCGTAGATTTTGCTGAATCGCACCCGGACGATTCTCCCATCGAGACTGTTCCACCACCTCCTTAACCCCAGTCCAGTTATTGCAGATCCAGTTGGGGACGCCACTGCCCTCTGCTGAACCACTGCCCAGAACTCCCAAGCCGGTTAGCCCACAGGCACTGCCACCCTGTTAGCTTCGTGAGCAGCCTGCACAAAGTTGATGTCACTTTGACTGCAGCCCACTCACTGCAGTATGGTGTATTCTGTTACGACCTCCAGATGTTTTGCCGAGTCGCCCCCGTCATGACTCACTCCCCACCCTGCCAGCAGCGACAGCCCAGCGACAGTACCAGTCGAGGAATGTCCTCCTGAGTCGCTTTCCAGTCCTGTCCTGTTGCAACTCATCTGGTGCTAGCCTGGTCAATCAGTGGGGAGACTGACATTTATCAGAAGTGGGCAGTGAGAGACTGACAAAAAAAAGCATAAAAATTAAGTCAGGCTGGCAGGCTGACTGGCTGGCCTATCCTGCCACTGTGCACGGGCCTTCATGATAAATAGGCTTGCTCTGCTGTTGGGTGCCAATGTCTCTGGAGATTCCAAGCTGAAGCCTATGCTTATTTATCACTCAAACCCCCCGAGTGTTTACACAACAAAGTGTACAAGAGCAAGCTGGTGTGTTCCGATCTTGGGAAAGAATTACCATAAAACTAGTATTTTAGTGTTTGAGTTACAATGGTGTCGGGTACAAACATCTGGAACAGATTAATATCATAACACAAGGAACCACTGTACTATACTGTGATACTACTTTTACTGTATCAGTTCTCAGATGATCCACATAAATTATGTCATACAATATTTCTGAAAATATTAAAGAATTTCTGCCCAAGAACACTTCATTAATTCAGTCAATGGTTCAAAATGTAGAAATACCATTTAAAAGTTATTAAGAGTGCAGGTTGATGTGTCAGCTTATAGTTTGCACAGATCAACCAAGTAATATATCACTGAAGGTGTTGTGATCAACTTACTGAATGCCATGAACAATATAATGACTGGTGGAAGAAGTGACATCAACCACAATAAACACTGCATGGAAGAATCTCTGACTTCAAGGTATCCATAATTTAGTGACTTCAATTTAGCTCCAGTAAGAAGAAATGTTGTGGATCTTGCAAGACAACTTGGAAGGGAGGGGGTGGGGGAGTAAGACTGAATGCAGGTTGATGATGATCAGTTTTCAAGTGAAGAGTGGGCTGCTAAACACGCACAGGAGAATGATGCTGCTGATGATGTAACTCCTGAGTTAACTTAGAAGCAGTTGTCAGAAGGTACCATTATATTTAAAACAGTTGAAGCTTTCTCACAGAACCTGATCCAGACTGATCAACTATGTAACTTGTTACTTCATGAAGGTGAGCAATGTCTTTCTTGCTACAACCAGCTATATAGTCAGGGAGGGAGATAAGAGCTTTACATCATTTAACTCTCGAAAAGTAAGACCACCTCTGTCAGCCCTTCTATACCACGCCAACACAGAAATCCCCCATTCCCATGGACAAGTTACAAAAGTGAAAACACCTGTTTTGAGTGATGCTGCCTTTTGATGAGTTATGAGTAAAATATGTGCACAACAGTTAGGTATCTTTATAAAGATACCTAACTGTTGCACATGTCTTACTTATCAACTTGTCAGTACTGTGTACCATTATCATATTCATTTTGTTGAGTTATAATTGATTTAAGGTGAGTAGACAATGTGGATCACCAGGAAGAGATTCCGTATGTTAGGTATGGATAGATGAGGCTTGTGGAACATAATAGCAAATTTTGAAGAATACTCCTACCATCTCAGAGACTTTTGTTGGTGAGTTGGATAATGACTGAGAGTGGCATATCACCTTAAAGTGAAGGGTTTTGAGGATAAAAGGGAGATAGAATTGAAGGATGTGAATGCATTATGATGAACTGACAAACAAGGACATTGTGCAGAAGCTCAAGTCAGTGGAGCCTACCAATGATGGAGCCTACTAATGATGGAGCCTACCAATGATGGAGCCTACCACTGATAGTCTATCAAGTAATGGTCAACCATATTACCATCACAACCTGTGCTAAAGTCACCATCACAATGAATTTTAGTCGTAGTATTGTAGTTGTAGTAGTTATTGTTGTAGTTATTGTAGTACTCTCATTAGAGTTGTAGTAGTTGTTGTGGGAGTAGTTATTTTTTGTATCTGTAGTATTTGTTGTATTGTAGTATTGTTGTTGTTGTTGCTGTAGTTATAATAGTTGAGGCAGTGGTTGTCACAGTTGTAATTGTAGTAGTTGTTGTTGTTGTAGTTCTTGAAGTTGAAGTATTGTTATTGTTTTAGTAGTCTGTAATAGTAATTAGCAGCTAATATTTCTTTGTTGTTGTTGAAGTATTGTTGTTGTAATTGTTGCAATTGTTTTTATAGTTGTTGTAGCACTGTGACAACAGTGGGAGTAGTAGTTGTTGTTGCCATTTACATGTGTATACTCATTATCAGGCAGCAGCAGCAAGCACAAAAGGTGAAGAATTATGATCAATGGTCACATATGATAATTAACTGACTTTCAAGCAAGAATGTCATATAAATCTAAGTGCCACATGCCACTGTCACATGAACCTGTCACTTTAAAAAATCAATTAGTTCACTTTACCCTGACTTTTCTGCTAAACTTAACACGAGCATCGTGCCCATTACCTGAACCCCAAGATGAATAGTTTAAGGAAAATCCTGCTCAAATATTTATTATTTGATACTAAAGTACAATAGTACTCATCTTCGAAATATACAACAGTACAGACTGTCTATTATTTAATCACTTGAAGGAAAATAATATTCAAGTATGTTAAAGGCTGCACTAGTAAATAATATGTGAACATTTCACATTAAAACACTATCAATTTATGACTCTGAACTATTAAAAGCACCATTTATTAAGAGACAAAACTTGGAAAAAGATTGTGGAGATAAGTTTATAAAATGAAGTGCAGAAGGTCTTACCCTCCACCTTTCCAAGAGTTATACTGAACCACAGCTGCTGGCACTCCCTTGATGTGTGGGTTGTCACGCTGCTCTACCTGCACATAGAAGCAATCCATGTCCAGCAACACTATCACTCTTTCCGTCATACTGATGCTTCACACACACACAGCTGAAAAATCTATGCCTGAAAGTCATGCAAAAACATACATTACGGTGAATTATAATTCTAAGAATTTCTATTTATTCTCACTTCAACTTCAAATTCAAATTTATATTTCTCTGCAAAGTTTACAATGTGTGATTTACATATTACAAAATACAGTGGACCCCGAGTACGACCGTAATCCGTTCCAGGAGCTAAGCCTCAACTCGAACTGGCTGAAAGTCGAACTAATATTTCCCATAAGAAATAATTAAATCAATTAATCTGTTTCCCCAAAAATATTCACCAAAATTCATTTTTTAAAAAATTTATTATAGTTTTACATACAGAAAACAATGAGAAATAAATATAGCACTAATTTTATGGATAAATGAACATTTGAATCAGTTTTACCTTTACTGAAGACTTTTGTTGGCATATGAGAGAGGCAGGAGTTTGTTTGAGGCAGGACAAGATAGCCCTTAAATACACACTAATATAAACTCTACGGCTTATTTATCTATCACACATCTAATATGACATATAGCAATATTAATAACATAGAAACATGATATATACTCTAGAATGAATAAAATATGTCATTATGTATGAGGGAACTAGCGGTAGTGTTATTGTTGTTGGGTTTATAAGGGCCACTGACCATAAGCCATACATATACTGCTGGTGGTGGAGGCAGCAGGCCACTACCACTAATTCATACTGAAACAATGTACGTAATTTATAAATAAGAAATATTTACACTTTAATTTATAAATAAGAAATATGTATTTACACTTGCCTTGTAAGAGATGGTGCAGAGGCGGCATTGGTCTCAGTGCCCCTATATTACTACCTCAAACAACAATGGAGTTAAGTTTTGTGTTGTCATTTTTCTATCGCAATCACTTAATTTACTTGCTACACTGTTAATGCTACACTTTATCGCTGGCTAGTGCTATAGCCTTTATCGACTCCTGCTGCTTTGTATCATACATATCGTAAAATCAGTGAATCACTGAAGAAGACACATTCCCCCCTCAGTGTGACTTTGTAAATGGTCCAAGTCGGCCAAACGTCGTCGTAAGCTCCTCTCTTTTATATGTGCGGGTTGTGTGTGTATTCTCCCCTCTCTTCCTCCTCCACTTTGGTACTTTGCTACAATTTCTTTCTTCAATTCTATCATGTTTGTCACTTTTTTACCAAAGGGCTGCCACTATGAATTTTCTTTGGGCCCATGGTGCTTATTTCACAGTCACAATCAATAAACAAGCACTAAACACAATGAATTTATTGTAAAATGTAATGTTCACTCAATGGTAAACAAAGCTAGACTGGCTCACGACGCCTGCGCGGGAGGCGCGAATCGCAGGCAGGCGGACAGGTCTGGTACGTGGGCCTAACTGGGAACGGCCAATAGTCGGGCCAAATTGGGCCAAAAGCGACTAAAACACAAGTCGGCTGATACTCAGGTAGCCGATACTGGAGGTCCACTGTATTGTGAGAGAAAGAAAGCCACTATCATGCCTGAGCATTTCAGGCAAATTAATCCTAATGCTTACACACTACTTAAAACTAGACAAAGGTTATAGTGGTAAATTTTAATTATTCATTATTTTACATTAGTACAGTGGACCCCGGTGTTCGTAATGCTCCAAACTCGAACAATTATGTAAGTGTATTTTGTAAGTGCTTTAGTAAGTGTATTTTTGGGGGTCTAAAAGGACTAATTAATTTACATTATTCCTTATGGGGAAAAAATTTGTTTGGTAACAGCACTTGAACAGCATTCTGGAATGAATTAATTACGAAAACCGGGGTCCACTGTACAGTGGGGCCCTGCAAATCGCGGTCTGATTATCGGCCTACTCGGAAATCGATTGTTTTTTCGCCCAATTTTTCCCCGATTATAGGCCGTTCCCGATTATCAACCCGTGTACCAGACCTGTCTGCCTGCCCGCGCTTGCGCCTCACAGCGCAGGCTCGTGAGCCAGTCTAGCTTTATTATCACAATAAATTCATTGTGTTTAGTGCTTGTTTATTGATTGTGACTGAAATAAGCTAAAGCTAGCACAAGTCGATAAAGGCTATAGCACCAGCCATGATAAAGTGTAGCATTAACAGTGTAGCAAGTAAGTTGCTGATTAAGCGATAGAAAATGATGACACGAAACATAACTCCTACATTGTTGTTTGAGGAATATAGCCGCCCTCTGCCACCATCTCGCTCAAGGTAACTGTAAATATTTCTTATTTATATAAGTGTAAATATTTCTTATTTATATAAGTGTAAATATTTCTTATTTATAAATTAAAGTGTAAATATTTTTATTTTAAATTATGTGCATTGTTTGTGTGAATAGTGGTGGTGGCCTGCTGCTGCCACCCACCACCACCATTATTTGCACGCTCTTATGGTCAGTGGCCCTTATAAACCCAACAACAACAACACACTACCACCAGTCCTTACATTCGTAATGACATGTTTTATTCATTCTAGAGTATATATCATGTTTCTATGTTATTAATATTGTTTATTATGTCATATTAGATGAATTGTGCTAGATAAATAAGTTGTAGAGTTGATATTATTGTCATATTGAAGGACTATCTTGTCCTGCCTCCAAACAAACTCTCCTGCCTCTCATACACCAACAAGTCTTCAATAAAGGTAAAACTGATTTAACTGTTCAGTTATCCATTAAAATTAGTGCTTTATATTTATTTCTCATTGTTTTCTGTATGTAAAACTATAGTATTTATTATTTAAAAAATTGAATTTTTGGTGAATATTTTTGGGTGGAACGGATTAATTGTATTTACAGTAGAACCCCAGTAACGGTCTGTCTGAATAACAAGGTTGCTAATTACGGTCAATATTTTTCTCGTAGTGGTTTTTACTGTAGCTTTCCGTACCAGACCTGTCCGCCTGCCTGCGCTTGCGCGCCTCGCCGCACAGGAGCCAGTCTAACGTTGTTTACACTTGAGTGAAAAATACCCAGCATGCTCTTTCAAACATTCACAATACACTTGTTGTCTTTATTGGTGGTTTAGGGGATTGTCACTGTGAAATAAGTCACCAAGGGTCCAAAGAAGCTACCTAGTGGCACCCCTGTGGAAAGAGAGTAAGGAACACCATCGAATTTGAAGAAAGAGATTGTTGAAAAATATAAGAGTGGCGTACGGGGAAGGAGCTTGCCAGGATGTAGGGAAAAAAACAATCTACTATCACCACTATCCTGGCAAAGAGAAAAGAAATCAAGGACGCTAATGTTCAAAAGGGGTTGATATGTTAACGAAAAATAAATCAAAAACAGTGGATGGGGTTGAGAAGTTGTTGGGGGTGGATCAATGAAAACAGATAGCGGGTGATAATTTGGAAAAGGCAAGGCAGTTGCACGCAGATCTTGTCAAGACAATGCCTGCAACCAGTGCTGGGGGGAGAGTGATTTTAACCCTTAAACGTTCCACAGGGTTATTTACGTTAGCCCCCCCCAGTGCCCCAAATCTTTTGAAAAAAAAAAATTTTTTTTTTTATAGAAATAAAGAGACATTTTTTAAGTGTTATAGGAAAAAAATAAAAGAATTTGGGTCAGTAGTTACCGATATTTTGAGGCGGAGAAGTTGGCACTGGATGCTCACCTGACAGCAACAGGAGTCCTCCGCTTGCAGAATCGGCTCATACCTTTTTTTCATTTTTTATTATTTTATATAATTTTTATGTTCTCATAATCACAATTTATAGTTCTTGTGATTTTATAGCCAATCTGTGTTCTGGCACTAATATTAGGTACTGAAATTGTACTCAAATAATAATAAAATGATAGTGCAAAAAAATAATAATAATAATAATAGTGAATAATGATGATAATAATAATAATAATAATAATAATAAAATAAAATAATAGTGAATAATAATAATAATAAAAAAAGTTTCCTTGAAGCATCGCTGCCTTATCTCATCTGATCTCCACTAATGATGACTGGTGACATTTCACAAAGGGTGAGCCGTAGTCTTATCTCTTCTTATCAGTCCAGTAATTACAGTGATGACAGTTGACGAGTTTACATTGCTTCCCTTTATTTGTTACGCAAACCTGTCTGTTGTCTGTCTGTCTGTATGTGTCTGTCTTTCTGTTTCGTCTGTCTGTTGTATTTTTTTCGTCTTTCTGTCTGTCTGTGTGTCTGTCTTTCTGTCTGCTTGTCTCAGAGAGTAGCTCATAAACCAATGGTATTACGCAGATCACAAGTGCATTATATCACTTTGTCTTGATTTTTTAGTTATCCTAGGTAATTTACACTATGTGTAATTGTATTTATGTATGTGTTCCTGTGAGAAGAGACAGATAGAACAGGAGACAGATAGACAGACAGAGATAGACAGCCAATCAGGTACCCAGTTGACCAAACCAGCTGCTGGCCAGCCAGGTGGCCAACCAGTGCTTGCCACCTGCCGACATCACTTTCCACTTCAAAGGGGAGTGTTAATATGACATGACATCAAAATGAATCCGGGTTTGCCGCAGTGTTTGTTCTAAAAGGTACCCAAGTGGTCCCAGATTTTTTAATATGGCGCACACTGGGGTGTTAAGACCCATTTCTATGCTCCCCCAGGCATCTCAGGCCAATCGTGCCAAATTTGGAGGCAGGAAAAAAAAAATGTAAAAATACGTTTGGGGCAGTAGCAGTACTAACGAAAATATACGTGTGGACCGTTTATTTCCCGCAGAGGCTGGTTTGAGAGGTTTAAGAAACATAGTGGCATACACAGTGTTTTAATGCATGGTGAGGCAGCCAGCCAGATAAACGGCAGCTGAAAAGTTTGTATAAATTTAAGGGGTATGTAGAGGCCCGAAGAATTCTTCCCAACAAGGTTTTTAAATTTTGATGAAACAAGCCTGTTTTGGAAGAAAATGCCCAACAGGACCTTCATTACTCAGAAGGAAAAAGGGACTGCCAGGACAAAAGCCTATGAAAGACAGGCCAACTCTCATGATGTGTGCTAATGCCAGTGGTGATTTTAAAGGAAGCCTTTACTGGTGTATCACACAGAAAATCCCAGAGCCTTCCCAAAAAACACAATGTTAACAGGAATAATTTTGTGTGTATTGAAGGAAACTAATGCATTACTAAGGACTTTTTCGTGGAATCGTTGACTGGAGTGTTTGGCCCTAGGGAAGAAAATTCCTGAAAAGAAATTGCCACTCAAGTGCCTCCTGGTACTGGACAATGCTCCTGCTCATCCTCACAACTTGGAAGACTATTTGTCTGATGAGTTCAGTTTCATCACAGTGAAGTTCTTGCCTCCTAACACCACCCCCCATCCAGCCCATGGACCAGCAGGTCATTGCAAACTTCAAGAAACTGCACCAAAAGTGTTTTGAAGTGCTTTGATGTGACCTCAGACACTGCATTGACCCTAAAGAGTTCTGGAAAGATCACCAATATCGTCCATTGCATAGGCCTTATAGGTAAGGCTTGGGAGGGAGTGACTTCCATGACTTTGAACTCTGCTTGGAGACCACTGTCCCGGGTTGTGTTGAAAAGAGGATTTTGAAGGATTTGAGGCTGGCCCTGACCCTGACGACCCTGTGCCTGTTGTGGACTCCCTATTGTGGCATTGGGGAACAGCCTGGGGTTGGAGTTGGGGTGGTGAGGATTTTTAAGAGTTGGTGGAGGAGCACAGGGTAGACCTAACCCCTGAAGAGCTGAGAGCTTCATCAGGAACAGCAACAGACGACATTTAAGGAAATTGATTCAGAGGAGGAGACTGGACAGGTTGAGGTAGTAACTTCTTCAGAGATTAGGAAAAATTCCAAATGGGCTGATGTGCAGACATTTGTTGAAAACACCACCCTGAGAAAAAGCTTAAACCCAAACCACACCTGCAACATGTTTCAGTGACAGAATCTTCCCCACTTCAGAAAAATGTTGAAGAGCCAGAAACAGAGGACCTGAACAGTTATTTCTCGAGGCGGGGACCCAGTGACTCTCAAGCTGGTCCTAGTGGCATTAAAAAAAAAAAGAAGGGAAGTAACCCCAGAAGGACTTGTTACCTGAAGTCTTTATGGAGGGGGATTCCCCTTTCCCAAACACTAACACCCTCCCCTGCGCCTCCCTATCTTCCAGATCGCCTGCAACTCTCTTCAATAAAGGTAAGAAATGTTATTAATTAATCTGTTTTTTATTATTTAATATCAGTAGTAGTATTTATAGTGTTAATAATGTTGTTTTTGTGTATGTAAAACTAAAATTTTAAAATGTATTTTTGTGAATATTTTTGGGTGGAACGGATTAATTGTATTTACATTATTTTTATGGGAAATAAGGTTTTGAATTATGAGAAACCGTGTTAAGCCCTAGCTCCGGGAAGGATTAAGATCGTTAACGAGGGACCCCCGATATTTAAGTAGTGCTTAATCACTCTAACCCCATACAGTAGAAAAGGGGAGTCGGACAATTGAACAAAAGGCCCCTCCATCTGCTAGCAGAGATGTGGAGGGGACTTCACTGACGACTTCACCACATTGACTTATAATTACATTATCACTGTTTTTTACAATTTCAAGCCTGTTCAAAAAGTTTTTGGCTGTTTTTCCCATGGTCTTCAGTTCAGTTTACACACATTATGACTGCACACCATTTTTAGGAAGGCATACCATGTTAATTCAACGGTCAACTGCATTATCAAAATATCAAAAACACAATGATTATACTATAGTACCCAATATAGAGCTGAATGATTCACAAATTACATATGCCTTCTTGACACTTAAAAACAATATTGACATCTAATTTAATGATCTTTTAATACACAGCAATGTTACTGCCATGAAGCCAACAGCCTTAAAGTTTACCACTTGTTTTCCCGATAATTTTGTTAAAAATTTCACACTCAGTAATTTTATTAAACAAATTTTCATTGTTTTAATACCATGACAAAATTGAGCTCATAGTTTTGGGTTAAGATTTTTGTCTTTTAAAAAATCATGAAAGAGGCTTTTAATTTTTTAAGGCAACAGCAAAAGTTAAAATAGCTAGTTTGGGCCATTTTCAAGGGTGGATTTCATGGTTTTTATCAACTGTTTCTGGATCAATAGATTAAGATTGGAAATGGCCTGAAATAGGCATCAAATTGGCAAGAAATGGTCATTCTTAGGGTTGTAAAAGAAGTAAATGCTAGGGTGTTGGGGAAAGGGGTGGGGTAAAATTATGGGGAATTAAATGCAAAAAGGGGTTGAAAAGTTACATTTTGCTGATGATACTGTGCTTATGGGAGATTCTAAAGAAAAGTTGCAAAGGTTAGTGGATGAGTTTGGGAGGGGTGTAAAGGAGAAAGTTTAAAGTTAACATAGATAAGAATATGGTGATGAGGGTATCAAACAATTTAAATAAAGAAAATTGGATATCACATTGGAGAGAGGGATTATGGAAAAAGGAATGTTTTCAGATATTTGGGAGTTGACTTGTCAGCGGATGGGTTTATGAAGGATGAGGTTAACCATAGAATTGATGAAGGAAAAGGTGAGAAAGGCCAGGTATCTGTGGAGACAAAAATGTTATCCATGGAGGCAAAGAAGAGAATGTACGAAAGTATAGTGGTACCAACACCTTATATGGTTGTGAAGCATGGGTTGAAATGCTGCAGCGAGGAGGCGGCTGAGATGTCCTGTCTAAGGGCAATGTGTGGTGTAAATATTACAGAAAATTCGAGTGTGGAAATTAGGAGGAAGTGTGGAGTTACAAAGTATTTGTCAGAGGGCTGAAGAGGGGTTGTTGAGGTGGTTTAAAATTTAGAGAGAATGGATCAAAGTAGAATGACTTGGAGAGGTTTTTAAATTTGTAGGGAAAGAAGGGGGTAGGGGCGCCCTAGAAAAGGTTGGAGGGGGGGTAAAGGAGGTTTTGTGGGCAAGGGGCTTGGACTTCCAGCAAGCAGTGGAGCGTGTTAGATAGGAGTGAATGGAGACGAATGGTTTTTGGGATTGACGAGTTGTTGGAGTGTGAGCAGGGTAACATTTTTGAAGGATTCAAGGAAACCAGTTAATTGATTTTAGTTGACTTGAGTCCTGGAAATGGGGACAATGCCTGCACTTTAAAGGAGGGGTCTGGAATAGTGACAGTTGGGAGGGACTTATTCTCAGCTGTCGATCTGAGCTCATCTGCAAAGACAGTGATTATGTATGAGTGAGGTGAAAGTGTTGGAATGATGATGAAAATATTTTCTTTTGGGGATTTTCTTTTTTTTGGGTCACCCTCCTCGGTGGGAGACGGCCAACTTGTTGAAAAAAAAAAAAAAAAATTTTTTCACATGAAATGATAATGTTTGTACAAGGGTTGAATGACATTTGGGTGTACATGCCAAAAGCCCCTTTATATGCAGGCATTTCAAAACTTAAGACTAACTTAAGATTATTAGGCAATAACAATACGAGTAATTTTGTACATACAGTGGACCCCGAGTTTCAAACCGAAATCGTACAATTAAAGTACGTATAATATTGTCAGTGCTTGTGGAAGTGTTTTTTTGGGGGTCTGAAATAGACTAACCTGCGTGACATTTTTCCTGAGGGAGTAAATTGTTCGTAATGGCGCTTGAGCAGACTTCAGGAGGAAGTTTTTCAAACTCGGGGGTCCACTGTATAGTCACTTAGGTGAGTGTAATTGTAAATTTAGAAGTTTACAATGAATACAAGAGAACTGAATATTCTATTGTTCATGCTATATGATTTTAATAAGTTTGATAGAGAGGAATTAGTTGGTTATTAACCTAAAGCGGACACAACGAATTGATTGTTTGAGAGGATTACACAGACTTTGGTGACTATGGATTCAAAGTGGAGGATAAGTGTTATAGGAGGGGGGCCTGAGGACGTGATTACTGAACATAGCAAAGTTTGCTTCAGTGGTTTAAATGCCTACAGTGCTTGTTTTGGACTGTCTTTAAATTGAAATTGTTGAAAATTTTGAAAAATTCCAAATTACCAGTTTTGTGATACTTAATAGGGTATTTCGTAGTTTGTGTACTAGACTAAGGTTAAAATTGGGGTGAAATCACTATTGGGTAAAGTGCTCCCCCAACTTCCAACTTCAAACTACAGAATACCCTAAGTCTTACATAAAATTTTTAACATTTTGGTGACATTAATTTTAGAAAAAAGATTCTCTTCCATTTAAAAAAAAAAATGTGACACAGGAACATTTAATTTGGGGGGCCTTTAACAGTTTAGAGATTAATGAAATAAGTTTGCCCAAAATCCTGTACATCCTATGAGCTTTCTAATTAGTGTGCATTTTACAGAGGATGGAATCTGAAGGGTGTATATATCTGTAGTGGAAGGAAGACAGGGTAGGGTACGGGTCACCCTAGGAAAGGTTGGAGGGAGGAGGTAAAGGGGGTTTTTGTGTGCGGGCTCAGACTTCCAGCAAGTGTGCGGAGTGTGTCAGATAGAGAAGGGGAGCAAATGGTTTTTATGACTTGATGTTGTTGGAGTGTGAACAAAGTAACATTTATGAATGGATTCAAGGAAATTTGGTTAGCCAGACACGAGTCCTGGAGGTGAGAAGATAGTGCCTACACTCTGGAAGGGGGGGTAGTGACATGTTGCAATTTTTTAATTGCAGTGTCAGCACACCTCTGGCAAGACAGTGATGGAGGAGGAGGGATGAAAGTGTTTCTTTTTTCAGGTCACCTTGCCTCAGTGGGAAATGGCCAAGTGTTAAAAAAAAAGTAATTTATATAATGGTTTAAATAAAACTGAATTTGAATTACCTCTCAGGTTAGTTAGCACAATTTTACAATCAAACAAAGCAAACATAATAATCTTACCTCCCTGGTTAGTTTGTCAGGCTGGTTATTACAAATTTTTCTTGCCATAATTCTTTTTTTCCTTTCTAAAGTCACAAAGGCTTGGGAAAGTAAATCATGTTCGATCATGTTAATTTCCTTTGTGAAAGTCAAAATCACTCTGGCTTGTTTCTGAATATGAACAAAATGAGGAGATAATTACAGTTTCTGTAGAAATATCAAAAGCACTAAATTCTGTGTCACTGTTACTTTCTTCAGAACTTGGGAAAAAGCTTCTGTTTTAACTGGATTTACTGGTTCATCCTCTGTTAACTATGAGTTCCATGGATTTTCTCCATTGCCACACGTGTTTTACGTCCCAGTATCAGGTTTCTTCAAATGAAAATAAACGGAAATGCTGTTTGCTTTTACCATCAGACAACAATCCGCACAATGAAAAAAATTTCGATTTAAACCACAAAAAAAAATTGCAAAAAAACCCTCCATTTGGCTAATGGGGAGAAGTGACCAGTAAACTTTAAAAAGAAAAAATTTTTAATGACTAAAATACAAATTCTGAACCAATGGACCCTTTGTCCATGTTTCCAAGTTGACTGTCCCAGCCGGGAATTAAAAATTCTGAAGTCTGTTACATAGAGGTCCATTATAAGGGGAGTCTGGCTTGAAGTAATTTTTGTAACAATGAGCACATCCTATGAAACCTGTTTTACAAATGGTTTTCTCATCTACATAAATATATCATATCTTTGTCCTAAAAGATAATTACCTCACTTAACCCTTTGACTGTCGGAGGTCCCCTTTTTGAAACTGTCATTCTATGTCGGGAAATATTAAAAAAAAAAAAAAAAAAAAAATCTTACCAAAATGTTAGGATTATTTTGCTGATTGTTTAAAGCCTAAGAAAAATTTTTGTGATCAGTATTTACCGAGATATAGAGGCGTAAAGTTGGCGGAAAATGAGCCGTGTATGGCAACAGGGCGCATGCCGCCACTCGGACACTTATATTTACTCCCATTCGAAGGTTTTTGTATTTTCCAATATTTTTTTTTTCCAAGTAACTTATGTGGCCTGTGAGACCAAAGTAGGGGTGCATGTACATATATACACCGATGCAACACAATAACTGCACAAACATTATTATCATTATATTGTTTACAAAACTTGTTTACCAAACCAACAATGAAAAAAAATTTTATTACTATTGTTCTATAATATATATACACATATATAATGACTGACACTTTCCATCAACTTCCCCAGCACTTGGAAGCTGTGTGTGTGTGTGCGTGTGTGGAAAAAAAGGGGTTGCATGTCTTCCCACAACCTCCTTCCTAGCTTCCTTTCTTCCTTCATTCCTTCCTTACTTTCTTCTACTTATTTCCTTCCTTCCTTCCTCTCATCTCTTCCTCCCTGCCTTCCTTTCTTCCTTCATTCCTTCCTTTCTTTTTTTTTCCTTCCTTTCTTACTTTTGTTCCTTCCTCTCATCTCTTCCTTCCTTCCTTCTTTCCTTCCTTCCTTCCCTTTCATCTCTTCTTTCCTTCCTTCCTCTCATCTCTTCCCTTCCTTTCTTTTTTTCTTCCTTCCTTCCTTTCCTTCTGGTATCCTGGGCATTGCTTTCGGCACAAACTCCTCAAAACCATGAAATTCATCTTCAGAGACACTTCCCTGTGTTAGAGCTATCACTGGGGAAGAGAAGAGTCCCAGATTCGCTGGGGAGTCAGATATTTCTTACCGCTAGTCATGCTGAACATGGACTACTGAAATGGCTTTTTTTCACAATGCACCACTGGCTGCCCAATTTTTTTATACAGCGCACACTGACCATTGAGACCCATTCTCTCACATGTGGGCCACCAGCTTTCTCCCATTTTATTTGAGGCCGCTAGAATTTGTGGGTTTAATACGCCAGAAACATTGGCTCGTAAGACGTATATACGACCCAAACAGTCAAAGGGTTAAATAACAATCAATTTTAATACAGAACTTTTATTCTTAATTCTTTCACTGTCCAAAGCCATGAAATTAAAAGTGCTCAATGGCCACATTTAAAAAAAAAAAAACTTCTGAAAAGGTAGAGAATCTTTTTCGGAGAGTAATGACACAAAAAACAAAACTTGATAGAAAACTTACAGAATTACACAGGCGCAAAGTTATCATCTGGACACAATTTACACAGTGGCATTTCCACCCACTCTGAGTCTTATTTTAAGCCCATTCCACTGCTCAATTTGACAAAATTTTTAGCTATGTATTTCCATTGACTGACCTAAAGAAACCCCCATTCAACTAAAAAACCACCCTATAAAATATGTATTTGTAGGTCCAAAATAAACACTGTAGACATTCCAGTTTAAAATAAAATTTCCACTGTTCATTATCATGTCCTCATGCCTTCTAATATAATAGACTTGCCTTCTAATTTTAATTCATCACAAAAAAATTCAAAGATTTACCCAATTTCTAGGATAATAAAGTCTAACCAGGAATGATTAGTCATGGTTTATGGTGTCCCAAAAATTGAATCAAACCTATAAAAACTCATAAAATAGACCAGGGGGATGGGGTTTACCCATCCTCAATAAAATCAGAAAAAATCGAATAGTTCCTACTTTGAGGCTGATTTCAAGCTACAGTGGTACCTCCGTGTTCGATGTATCATCTTACGTTATTTTCGATAACCGATATTTATAACGTAAAAAAATTTTATTGATTTACGATGTTTTTCTCGTGTAATCATTATCTCGTACCGGACGTGTCCGCTTCGCCCGCTGGCGCACCCAGGGAGCGCCCGTGTGCTTTGTTTCAAGGAGAGCGACCACCCACCCCAACAGATTCATACCAGTATATTGTCATTATTCCACTGTTTTTAGTGTTGCAACTGCTAAATAAGTTTCCATGGGTCCAAGGAAAGATCCTAGTGGTAAGCCTGTGGCAAAGGGAACAGAAATACATACAATAGAACTGAAGAAGGAGATAATAGAAAAATATGAAAGTGGAGTGCGTATCAGTGAGCTGGCCAGGTTGTATGGTAAAGCCTTTTCACCATCGCTCCATTGTGGCCAAGAAAAATTCACGAAAAACAAGGAAGCTGTTGTTGCAAAAAGGTTCATCTGTGATCACAAAACACAGACCACAAGTGCTGGAAGATGGGAAAGGTTGTTGTTGGTGTGGGATCAAAAGAGAAACAGTTAGCATGAGATACTGTTTCAGAGGCAATAATATGTGAAAAAAGGCAGTTGCATGATGATCTCGTTAAGAAAATGCCTGCAACGAGGGAAGTGAGCGAATTTAAAAGCAGAGGCTGGTTTCACAAATTTAAGAATCGAAGTGGCATACATAGTGTTGTGATGCATGGTGAGGCAGCCAGTTCTGGCAAAATTCGGCTGAAAAATATGTGCCTGAATTCCAGGAGTACATAGAGGCTGAACAATTCCCCCCCCCAAAAAGTGTTTATTTGTGATGAAACAGGCCCGTTTTAGAAGAAAATGTCCACAGGGCCTTCATTACCAGGAAGAAAAGGCACAGCCAGGACATGCCCATGAAAGACAGGCTAACTTTGATGCTTTGTGCTAATGCCAGTGGTGATTGCAAAGTGAATCCTTTACTGGTGTATCTTTTGAAAATCCCAGTGTTTGGCAGATCGGTGTCAGCAAGTCAATTGTGTGTGATGTGGAAATCTAACAGAAAGGCATGGGTCACAAAGGACATTTTCTTAGAGGGTTCAATGGCGTATTTGGCCCGTGTGAAGAAATATCTTTTGGGACAAATGCTATTAAGTGCCTCCTGATAATGGAAAGTCTCTTGTCATCCTCCAAACTTGGTAGAGAATGTGCGGGGAGGGAAGCATTCATGCAGGAGGGCATTTATGCAGGGAGTGTAGCAGGCATGCAGGGAGTGAGCGGCATGCAGGGAGTGTAGCAAAGATGCAGGAGTGTAGCAGGGATGCAGGGAGTGAGCAGGGATGCAGGGAGGTAGCAGGCATGAGGGAGTGTAGCAGGCATGCAGGGAGGTAGCAGGATGCAGAGAGTGTAGCAAAGATGCAGGGAGTGTAGCAGGGATGCAGGGAGTGTAGCAGGATGCAGGGAGGTAGCAGGGATGCAGGGAGTGAGCAGGCATGCAGGGAGGAGCAGGCATGCAGGGAGTGTACAGGATGCGGGGAGTGTACAAAGATGCAGGGAGTGTAGCGGGGATGCAGGGAGTGTAGCGGGGAGGGAGGGAGTGTAGCAAGGATGCAGGGAGGAGCAGGCATGCAGGGAGGTAACAGCATGCAGGGAGTGTGCAAAGAGCAGGGAGGTAGCAGGGATGCAGGGGGGTTGCAGGGATGCAGGGAGTGTAGCAGGCATGCAGGGAGTGTAGCAGGCATGTAGGGAGTGTAGCAAAGATGCAGAGAGTGAAAGGGATGCAGGGAGTGTAGCAGGATGCAGGAGTGTAGCATTCATGCAGGAGTGTAGCATTCAAAGAAAAGGCCAGTAACCCCAGAAAAACTTTCTGCAGTGTTAATGGAAGGATTCCTCTTCCAAACACTAGCATACTCCCCCCTTTCCCCCTCCTCCGTCCTTACAATCAAAAACTCTTCAATAAATGTAAGTGAATGTTATTGTACAATATTTACATGTGTATTTAGGTATTATTCATTAAATTCTGTATTATTTAATGTCAAAAAGTTCTAAAAATATTTTATTTAACTACTTTTGGAAGTCTTGACGATTAAATTTATTTCCATTATTTCTTATGGGGAAAATTGATTCGTTAACGATTGTTTCGCTTAAAATATACAGTGGACCCCTGAGTTTCGAAAAACTTCACCCTGAAGTCTGCTCATGCCATTACCAAGGGAATTTACTCCCTTAAGGAAAAATTTAGTAGGTTAGTCTATTTCAGACCCAAAAATACACTTCCACAAGAACTTAAAAAAATTATACTTACATAATTGCACGATTTCCGGGGATTCGTTAACCGAGGGTCCACTGTACTCCCTCTCTGACGGATTAATATAAGTGGGGAAACCACTGTATGTACTTTCAGCCCTGGAATCAACTAAAATCTTTCCATTTCAGTAGCATGTCTTACATTCATTAAATGTTACCAAGAAGCAGCCAAGAAAATAAAACCATCCTAGAAAACACTTCAATGTCGCTATTTTAAAACCAAACAAAAGGGCAGAGGTTTGCTTTTCCCATCACGCACCAAATGAGGCACGATTTTTGTATGCTGTGCACACTCACTGCACAAGCACTTTTCCTCTTATCTAGGCCAAAATTTACCACTCACAGCTCATCTGAGTGATGAGCTCATGACACAGATCTACGTGAGGGACCCTCCTCAATAATGGCCTATGTGACAACTTAGTTACATTTAATTTAAAAATTCAAATTATCTAACAAATTTTACAATGTAATACAATTTTAAGTTCTTGTTTGTTCTGTCCAATATACTGTGCCTAAGCATGGGCAGGTCTTTCAAAATGTATGATACAATCATCTATAAAAAAAATTATAAGGTACTATAACAATTATGAACATTTTGAAAATAAAATGTTTCTTAGTCTTAGTAATGTTATTTACTAATATTATTAATGCATTACCCGATAAATATCTTAAGACTGTCAAAGATTCTTTTTTTTTTTCATCATCTGACTTTACTGGGCTATCCTTGGTTAAATGTACAGGGGGGCCCTGCTTTATGGCGTTCTGCCTTACAGTGTTCCGCTAATACAGCATTTCAAATTATGACCAAAACTTTCTATATGGCGAGCAGTCTTTCAAATACAGCGCGCCACCCGGTTTGTTTACATTCTCTATGAGCACATTTCTATTATGTCTGGAAAATTTAAAGTTATATTGTGTATTTTATATATACTCTGATAATTATACTTATGTGTACCTGTACCTAAATGTGCAGGTACACATTAAAATCACTAAGTTCTACTCTTGAAGACACCATATTAACAATCTTTTTGGGAACATTAAATGTCATATATTACATTAATATAGACATTTCCATTAATTCACCTAAGATTTTTTCAAAAATATATAATAAATATCATGTAACGTATAAACATGATACATACCCCACAGTATAAAAATTGACATAAATATGAGATTTGTTTACTAAGCGGTTTGTAGGAGTGTTTGGAAGAATTACGTTTTCTAGTCAAAGACCAGTTACTGGTGGATAATAGAAAAAAATTCTTTCATATGCCTTCACCTATAGCTATTCACGACCCTTGCGGATTTAGCCTTATTATAATAATAATTTGTAATAATAATAACTTGTAATACTAATAATAATTTGTAATAATAATAATAATAACTTTAATAATAGTAATTTGTAATAATAATTTGCAATAATAATAATTTGTCAGGGGCATCATTTCTTCTAAAATTACAGGGGAAAGGAAGCGTTTCTTTATTTATTCTACTGTACCACTGTGGAGACAATTTGTACACAATGAAGGTGTTTGTATGAATGTGTATCAAACCATAACCAGACAGTTTGTTTACATAAGTACTCTGCCTCATCTTACTCCTCTTTGTTTATTCGTTTTTATCTTGCTTACTCACCTCCCACCCTACATTAAGACTACAAATATTTTAAGGCAAGTAATGAGTGTACTGTATATGCATTTTATCGCTCTAGGGTGTCTGTCTGTTCTCTATATCTCTCTGTCAATTAGCAAGAACTCATTTAAAATTACGTCCTTTTTTAATGATTTATTTCTCTGAGGTATACAATAATGAAGATACGTAACATGAATCAGTAAAATAGTAAGCACAAAAGAAAGCAACTAATTATGCAATGTATTTTGGGCAACTTACATATTACGTAAGAAACAGACATTGTACTGTATATTAGTATTAAGACTTCTTGTATAGTTACAGGAATTACAATCATAAGTGCAATAATAATGGTAGGAATTAAACCTCTGCTCCCATTCCTTAGACAAACCTTTAAGCCTCCAGTTCCCACGGTGCTGTATGACTTATACTAAAGCTTGTGATGGCCTAATTGACGGTACAATTTCACAAACCCACGAGATCACAAATGACCCAAGAATACTAGAAATGCTACCCAAACCTTAACAAAATTGAAGATCTAAGGAAGACAGCCCTGCAAACCCAAACATCGCCCCCGCCAGACGAACGCCCTAACCCAAGCCAAAGGAAATAAAGCCTCCTCCATAGCTTCAAGGATACTATGAGCGGAAATCGCAGAGGAACCAACAACAGTAACAAGAAACCAACGCTAAGGACTTTGAAACACAAAATGTCACACAACAGAAAGCAG
>WNWK01011818.1:0-62679 GCA_009830355.1 Cherax destructor | reverse complement strand
TCGTGCCCATACGACACGCATGGCTTACGGAGGAAAGATTCTTTTCCACTTCCCCATGGACAATAGAGAAAATAAAAAGAACAAGAGCTATTAAGAAAAAGAAGAAAAACCTAGATGTGTGTATGTATATATATGCATGTGTATGCCAGTGTAGTGTGACCTAAAGTGTAAGTAGAAGTAGCTAGATATACCTGTTATCCAGCGTGTTTATGAGACAGAAAAAAGACACCAGCAATCCTACCATCATGTAAAACAGTTTCAGGTTTCTGTTTCACAGTCACCTGGCAGGACGGTAGTACCTCCCTGGGTGGTTGCTGTCTACCAACCTACCAACCTATGTGGGATTACCAAAACTATTATCCAGAGGGCTGAGGAGGAGTTATTGAGATGGTTTGGACATGTAGAGAGGATGGAACAAAATAGAATGACTTTGAGAGTGTATAAATTTATAGTGGAGGGAAGGCGGGGTAGGGGTCGGGGTCGACCTAGAAAAGGTTGGAGAGAGGGGGTAAAGGAGGTTTTATGTGCGAGGGGCTTGGACTTCCAGCAAGCATGCGTGTGCATGTTAGATAGGAGCGAATGGAGACAAGTGGTTTTTAGGACTTGACGTGCTGTTGGAGTGTAAGCAAGGTAACATTTATGAAGGGTTTTAGGGAAACCGGCAAGCCGGACTTGATTCCTGGAGATGGGAAGTACAGTGCCAGCACTCTGAAGGAGAGGGGTTAATGTTGCAGTTTTGTAGCTGTAGTGTAAGCACGCCTCTGCCAAGACAATGATGAAGTGAGTGATGATGAAAGTTTTTCTTTGTCGGGCCACCCTACCTTGGTGGGAAACAGCCTATGTGTTAATAAAAAAAAATAATAATAATAATATCTTTATTTACTACAAGTACATACATGTACAAGGTATACAGGCCTCGCTGACATCACTGACATACTGTACTATGTACTAACCATACCACGGGTGGGGTTCGAACCCGTGGTCATTCTGGACATCTGCTTCTTCCATTCTGGAGAGTTCCGGGGGTCAACGCCCCCGCGGCCCAGTCTGTGACCAGGCCTCATGGTGGATCAGAGCCTGAACAACCAGGCTGTTACTGCTGGCTGCACGCAGTCCAATGTACGAACCACAGCCTGGCTGGTCAGGTACCGACTTTAGGTGCCTGTCCAGTGCCTGCTTGAAGACAGCCAGGGGTCTATTGGTTATCCCCTTTATGTACTCTGGGAGGCAGTTGAAGTCTTGGGCCCCTGACACTTATTGTATTGTCTCTCAACGTGCTAGTGGCACCCCTGCTTTTCATTAGGGGGATGTTGCATCGTCTGCCGAGTCTTTTGCTTTCGTAGGAGTGACTCGTGTGCAAGTTTGGTACTAATCCCTCTAGGATTTTCCAAGTGTATATAATAATGTATCTCTCCCGCCTACATTCTAAGGAGTACAGGTTTAGGAACTTCAAGCATTCCCAGTAATTGAGGTGGTTTATCGAAGTTATGCATGCTGTGAAGATTCTCTGCACATTTTCTAGGTCAGCAATTTCACCTGCCTTGAAAGGTGCAGTTAGTGTGCAGCAATATTCCAGCCTAGATAGAACAAGCGACCTGAAAAGTGTCATCATGGGCTTGGCATCCCTGGTTTTGAAGGTTCTCATTATCCATCCTGTCATTTTTCTAGCAGATGGGATTGTTACAGTGTTATGGTCCTTGAAGGTGAGATCCTCTGACATGATCACTCCCAGGTCTTTGATATTAGTTTTTCGCTCTATTGTGTGGTTAGAATTTGTTTTATACTCTGATGAAATTTTAATTTCCTCACGTTTTCCATATCGGAGTAATTGAAATTTCTCATCATTGAACTTCATATTCTTTACTGCAGCCCATTTAAAAATTTGGTTGATGCCTGCTTGGAGTCATGTAGTGTCTTCAATGGTGGACACTGTCATGCAGATTCGGGTATCATCTGCAAAGGAAGACACGGCACAGTGGTGGCCCGGTGGTCTGGTGGCTAGAGCTCTCGCTTCACACACGGAGGGCCCGGGTTCGATTCCCAGTGGGTGAAAACATTTTGACGTGTTTCCTTACGCCTGTTGTCATGTTCACCTAGCAGCATATAGGTACCTGGGTGTTAGTCGACTGGTGTGGGTCGCATCCTGGGGGACAAGATTAAGGACCCCAATGGAAATAAGACAGCCAGTCCTCGATGACGCACTGACTTTCTTGGGTTATCCTGGGTGGCTAACCTTCCGGGGTTAAAAATTTGAAGAAATCGTATCTTATCTATGTCTGATATGAGGACAGAGAGTCTCAAAACTCCAGACCGTCGCGTAAGCCACTGGGCCAGCGACAGTCTGGAGTTTTGAGACTATCTGACCGTGGGTTCGAACCCCACCCGTGGTATGGTTTGTTTGCAATCGTGTCATTACGATTTCGTGAGACATACTACTATATAGAAAGCCGCTTCTTATGCTGAGCATTTTGGGCAAAATGGGTCAGTTTTGTCCCAGGATGCGACCCACACCAGTCGACTAACACCCAGGTACCCATTTTAAACTGTATTGTTTGTATTGTACAATGTAAAGTAATGTCTGAGTTTGACTGCATAGTAGACAATTATTAATTATAAATTTTTATCTATTATTATTTAGTATTATTATTATAACCAAAAAGAAGTTATTTAGTATATTATTATAATATTGAGGAGGCATTAAATCAGTAAGGGTCATGCAGCACCTATTGAATTGGAAATGGTAGACAATCAGGTTTGATCCAAGGAAGTGGAGGGTAGCACAAATATCTCTTTCATTTGTAAACCTGTATTATTATATTGATGGGGAAGCGCTGAACCTGTATGGGGATCATGCAGCACCTGGGAAACAAGAAGAAATCCATTTGATCAAGGGGAGAGATTAACTCCAGTTCCTTGGAACAAGAGCCCTTTACCAGCATCAAGGCACCTTTCCTTGATGGGAGTGTAAATATATATAACCTGTGAGGGCGACCACCCTCCTGTTTGTCTTGTAAATCTGTCTGAACTTAGCCATGTCAGAGCTGGGTCGAGCAGCAGACATCTTCAGTGCAGGTATCACCTCTAGCAATAGTCTGACACTCTTTTGCAACCTCCTGCTAGTGCGTGCAGCGCTCGCTAACTGTGCTATCATTGATATAATGCAATGACAACCTTCTCTGTTAGGTTTATCACGGCCAAACTTCTTTCTTTTTCTTTTCTTTGTTGGGTTTATCAGAGCCACTGGCAGCTTACGCCGTATCGAACCCGACTTCCCGATGCTCGGGGAAGATTTGTTGCCCAAAGTTGGGATATGAAAGAAAAAGAAACAAGAGTTTCTTTGTAAATAGAAACAGGAACTTGAAGTTCTCAATTAGATCAGGTGGACCACCTTGCCAAGCCCCAGCAGAGCGGGACGCCTACACCCCACCTAAGTTTAGTAACCGGCTTCCCTCCAAAACCGTTAAAGAATTGTCCGCAGAGCGGAAAAATGGAGCTGGCTGAAACTAAGCCGATGATATGTGCCCCGCCTGTAATGTGCCCGGCGAGCAAAATAGGTGACAACAGGTGTCACCTGATACTCTGCAGAGAACAACACGTCTACACCCGACGAAAACTGGCGCAGAAGTTCGTTTGTTTGTTTGGGTTTATAGGGCCAATGACATCTTACGCTGTATCGAGCCTTTATATGGTACTCTTATTGGGTTATTATGCCTTATTGAGGTTGTTAAGAGCTACTAAAGCTTACGCCTTATTGAGGTTGTTAAGAGCTACTACAGCTTACGCCTTATTGAGGTTGTTAAGAGCTACTAAAGTTTACGCCTTATTGAGGTTGTTAAGGGCTACTAAAGCTTACGCCTTATTGAGGTTGTTAAGAGCTACTAAAGTTTACTCCTTATTGAGGTTGCTAAGAGCTACTAAAGCTTACGCCTTATTGAGGTTGTTAAGAGCTACTAAAGCTTACGCCTTCTTGAGCCCAGCTTCCCGGTAGTGAAAATATAAGAAAGAAGGAACACTGCAGCAGGCCTACTGGCCCGTGCGAGGCAGGTCCAAGTCACCTCCCGGCTTAAACCAATGACGCACCTAGTCAGGTCAGACCACATCCACTTAAGAAAGGAGCGGTGGCCCCGTGACCTGGTGGCTAAAGCTCTCGCTTCACACGGCGAGGGTCCGGGTTCGATTCCCGGCGAGGGTAGAAACATTGGGCGTGTTTCCTTACACCGGTTGTCTATGTTCACCCATTAGTAAAATGGGTACCTGGGTGTTAGTCGACTGGTGTGGGTCGCATCCTGGGACAAAACTGACCTAGTTTGCCCGAAATGCTCTACATAACAAAGGGCTTTCTATATAATAATATAATAATAATAATAATAATAATAATAATAATAATAATAATAATATCTTTATTTAATACAAGTACATGTACAAGGTATACAGGCCTAACTGACATCAATGACATACTACTATACAGAAAGCCTCTTGTTATGCAGAGCATTTCGGGCAAATTAGGTCCTTGTCCCAGGATGCAATCCACACCAGTCGACTATACAGATGTGACAGAGTGAACAGGCAAAAGGTGGGGGTTGGCCTGTATATCACAGAGTGACTTATATGCTCAGAACTACTAAATGCCTCAAATGATGTATTTGAAGTTTTAGCAGTAAAGATCGAGAATCAAAACCTGGTCATCGTGGTTGTATACAAGCCTCCGGATGCAACGTCCCAACAATTCCAGGAACAGCTTCTGAAAATTGACCACTGTCTGGAAAACCTTCCAGCTCCTGCCCCCAACATCTTGCTCCTGGGGGATTTCAACCTAAGGCACCTAAAATGGAGGAACAATGCAAACAATGTGGTAGCAGAGATAACACCAGGAGGCAGCTCAGATGAAAATTCACACATGCATGAACTTTTAAATCTCTGCACCAAGTTCACCTTAAACCAGCAAATAGTAGAGCCCACAAGATTAGAGAATACGCTGGACCTCATCTTCACCAACAATGATGATCTGATACGAAATGTCATCATATCAAAAACAATATACTCAGATCACAACATAATAGAGGTCCAGACATGCATGCGGGGAGCCCCAGATAAACAAAATGTGATCAGCCGCGAGGGAGCCTTCTCCAAATTCAACTTCAATAACAAAAACATAAGGTGGGACCAAGTAAACCAAGTCCTAAATTATATAAACTGGGAAGATAGCCTAAGCATCACGGATCCTAACCTATGTCTAGAACAAATTAACTCTGTGGCACTTGAGGTATGCTCAAGGCATATTCCCTTAAGGTAAAGGAGAAGATGTAAACTAGAAAGAGGAAGGCTCTCCTTATGCAGGCGAAGGCAAAGAATAACAGAGCGGCTACAAGAGGCCAATATATCTGAAATACGTAGGGAGACACTGGTCAGAGAAATAGCAAACAATGAACTAAAGCTAAAGGAATCTTACAGGACTCAAGAAATGCGGGAAGAACTAAAAGCCATAAAGGAAATTGAAAGAAACAGTGAGCCACTAACCAGAATGAGTCGAAGATCTAAATGAATTTTTTATGAGAGAGACAGAATTTTTAGACACACACCTATCTGATATTATCCTGACCCCGAATGACTTCGAAAAGGCGATAAATGACATGCCCATGCCCATCCTTGGTTTTCTACACATATGCTGCTATGTATGATAATCTATGTAACTGTATTTGTGTATACCTGAATAAACTTACTTACTTACTCTGCCCCAGGCCCAGACTCATGGAACTCTGTGTTCATCAAGAACTGCAAGAACGTGCTGGAGAGGGAGCATGGACACTGGGGTCGTCCCACAGTTACTAAAAACAACAGACATAGCCCCACTCCACAAAGGGGGCAGTAAAGCAATAGCAAAGAACTACAGACCAATAGCGCTAACGTCCTATATCATAAAAATCTTTGAAAGGGTTCAAAGAAGCAAGATCGCCACCCATCTAGATACCATCAGTTACACAACCCAGGGCAGCATGGGTTTAAAGCAGGTCGCTCCTGTCTGTCCCAACTACTGGACCACTACGACAAGGTCCTGGATACTCTAGAAGACAAACTGAATGCAGATGTAATATACACAGACTTTGCAAAAGCCTTTTTGCAAGTGTGACAATGGTGTAATAGCGCACAAAATGCGTGATAAAGGAATAACAGGAAAAGTTGATAGATGGATCTATAATTTTCTAACAAATAGAACACAAAGAGTAGTAGTCAACAGAGTAAAGTCTGAGGCAGCTACGGTGAAAAGCTCTTTTCCACAAGGCACAGTACTCGCTCCCATCTTGTTCCTCATCCTCATTTCGGACAGGGATATATGCCACAGTGCCGTGTCTTCCTTTGCAGATGACACCTGAATCTGCATGACAGTGTCCTCCATTGAAGACACTGCAACATCAACCAAATCTTTAAATGGGCTGAAGAAAACAATATGAAGTTATACACACACATAATTCTCTCTCCAGGTAGACACAACCCGCACATATAAAAAAGAAAGGAGCTTACGACGACGTTTCGGCCCGACTTGGACCATTTACAAAGCCACACTAACACAATGACTTTGTAAATGGTCCAAGTCAGACCAAAACGTCGTGGTAAGCTCCTCTCTTTTTTATATGTGCGGGTTGTGTGTGTATTGTTCCAGTCACGGTATTGTGCCTTCTTTGTTATCAATATGAAGTTCATTGATGAGAAATTTCAATTACTCCGGTATGGAAAACGTGAGGAAATTAAAATTTCATCGGAGTATAAAACAAACTCCAACCACACAATAGAGCGAAAAACTAACGTTAAAGACCTGGGAGTGATGATGTCAGAGGATCTCACCTTCAAGGACCATAACATTGTATCAATCGCATCTGCTAGAAAAATGACAGGATGGATAATGAGAACCTTCAAAACCAGGGATGCCAAGCCCATGATGACACTCTTTAGGTCGCTTGTTCTATCTAGGCTGGAATAATGCTGCACACTAACAGCACCTTTCAAGGCAGGTGAAATTGCTGACCTAAAAAATGTGCAGAGAACCTTCACAGCACACATAACTGCAATAAACCACTGGGAACGCAGGCGGGAGAGATACATGATCATATACACATAGAAAATCCTAGAGGGATTAGTACCAAACTTGCACACGAAAAATCACTCCCTACGAAAGCAAAAGACTCGGCAGACGATGCAACATCCCCCAATGAAAAGCAGGGGTGCCACTAGCATGTTAAGAAACAACACAATAAGTGTCAGGGGCCCAAGACTGTTCAACTGCCTCCCAGCATACATAAGGGGGATTACCAATAGACCCCTGGCTGTCCTGACCAGCCGGGCTGTGGTTCGTACGTTGGATTGCGTACGGCCAGCAGTAACAGCCTGGTTGATCAGGCCCTGATCCACCATGAGGCCTGGTCACAGATCGGGCCGCGGGGTCGTTGATCCCCGGAACTCTCTCCAGGCAAATTCCAGGTAACTCCTACATACCCATTTTAATGATGGGTGAACATAGACAATCGGTGTAAAGAAACACGCCCAACGTTTCTACCCTCGCTGGGAATCGAAAGCAGACCCTCGCCTTGTGAAGCGAGAGCTTTAGCGATCAGGCCACGGGGCACACAGTAGTTGTAGTATGTCATTGATGTCAGCTAGGCCTGTATACCTTGTACATGTATTTATAGAAATAAAGATTATTGTTATTATTATTATTATTATTATTATAAATAGACTTACGCATCCCTTACTGAGTCAACGACAACAAGCTTTACCCTCTCCAAGAGCTGATGTATTGTGTTCAGGAACTACTGCGCCTGCCTTGGTCCGCAGACGGCTCACTCCGATTTAAGCATCGAAATTTTCTTTTTTCTCTCTAGGACACTTATCCTGATAATATTCTGCCATATCATTCATCAGTTACATTTTTTTTTTTGCTCTACGGATATTTTACGGTTTTAGTGAGAAGCCGGTTATTAAACTCAGGTGAGTGTAGGTGTCCGTTCTTCTGGGGCCCGAGCAAGGAAGGGACGGGGTTATAACCTTACTGAATTGGGAACTTTTTTCTTGTATTTCTTTTTGCAGATGGAATTTTTGTTATTTTTTTCCCCCGCACGTAGGGAAACAGAGCTCGTAACAGTGTAAGCCATTGTCAGTGGCCATTGAAACCCCCAACAACAATAACGAATTACTCAGCAACGGGCAGTGTATAATGAGAAAAACGTCCCAGGGCAAAAAAACGGGAAAAACTCGACACATACTCGAAGCAGGAGATAGAGCAAGACGTATGAACTACACCAACTACATATCTGTAGTACTTTATCTTCTTACTGGGGAATCATAGGGCTACAGACACCTTGCGCCGTATAGAGCACTGCCTCCCGGTGTTCGGGACACACAATATACCTTCTAACACGAAAAACACAAAAATCCCATAACCAACTCTTCCACTAAAGACGGACACAATACTCAAAAAAATCTGCTTCTCTCATTAATAGTGTTGAACATTGTTAATAATTTATCATGCTATATTCGTGTTTCCTGCTTTTTTAATGAAGTAATGTCGAAATATTATATATTAGCAAAATGTATATAACTTGTAAACAAAGAACTTGTAAATAAATATTCATGTTTCATATACATAACATGCAAAAATTTCATAATGTTCTCTAGTACACACAGGTATTACGGCTTTTATATATATATATATATATATATATATATATATATATATATATATATATATATATATATATATATATATATATATATATATATATATATATATATATATATATATATATATATATATATATATAATACAACGGCGGTTTCAGAGCAAGGTAAGGGAACGCAAGAAAGGAAACATTCACCATCATTCATTCAATAGCTGTCTTGTCAGAAATGTGTAGACATCGCAATTCAAATGACCATCCGAACAGTGACATCTCCAGCCCTCCTTCAGAGTACAGGAACTTTTCTTACCACCTGCAAGAGTTAAGCCCCGTAACCGATTTCCCTTTATCTCGATATAAATGTTACCTCACACTTCAACAGCACGTTAAATCCCTGAAGTAACTTGTCTCTAAATCATCCTGATGTAACATGCTCACCCACTCCTTCTGGATGATTAAATCTCCTCCACTTTGATCCTCCTTCACCCCCTCCAACTTTTCGTAGGATAATCCCCCTATCCCTCCTCCCTTTCTCCCCTGATTTATACATCTTCTTGGGTATCCTATTCTGCTCCATCTTCTCTAAATTCCCGAACCATCTGCACAACCCCTCCTCTGCCTACTGAATAATATCTGTCAGAACCCAACGCAGTCTTCTAGTTTGCATGTTCCGAATTCTTTGTATAATATTCATACCACACATTGTTTTGAAACGTGACATCTCCAGTGCCTCCAGCCTCCTCCTCGCTGCCTGGGTATCACACAGATGCCTCATAACTCTACCTACCTGTTTTTCCATCTATGGTTCACTTTATCTTCCACAAAGTCATCTGCTGACACGTTCACTCCCAGTTATCTAAATACATTCAGTTGCTCCATACTTCCTTCCCTAATATCCAGTTTTTTCCTGGAGTATACCTGGAGAGGGTTTCGAGGGTCAACGCCCCCGAGGCCCGGTCTGTGACCAGGCTCGCGGTGGATCAGGGCCTGATCAACCAGGCTATCACTGCTGCAGCAAAGAGCAACTGTGACCACTACCACTTCATTTCTTTCACAACATTAGTAAGTTTATTTTGGTACAGATAAACAAGAACAATTATCATATATAGTGTAAATTACCTAGGATAACCCCCAAAAAGGTCAAAGTGACTTATTTCCATTAGGGGTCAATATTTTTTTTATATGCTTTATATCACACCCACGCAGTCAAACCCAAAACTGTCCTTTTTAGATTTTTTTAGTAATGATGAAGAATCATGGGTCACTACTCCCGGTGTTATTATAATTACACGTTTAGTAACTCGTAAAATTCACATCCGCAGTGCAGTTTTTCAAGGCGGCTGCCAAATTTCATGAATGTTTCCGTTATTCGTTCTATGGTATATGGAGCTCACTGAGCCCCTTACATAACTACTGCACCTGTATAAATATTTCCGTAGATAAGAGAGCAGATGTTGATATATTAAAAGGATAAAACAATATAAATATTGTGTTTTTATAACTTTGAGGAAGTAACAGAAAACGGACACTGATGCTGCGTCCGACAACCCTGATGTTCTCAACGGTACTGATGTGGATTTGCCTTAAACTAATTTATAAACAACGGTTGAAATGCATACTGTGCGTTGGCGCATACATGCATACCCCGAAACTTTAAATATTATGTCGATATGCGTGAGAGGTGCTAATTTAATGACCTTTTCAGTGAGGTTCGGTGCTTGCGTACGAAGTTACCAACAAACGCAGCCATCTTGGATCATGTTCAGTTGTCTGTTGGCTGTGATCGGAGGTGTATGTCGGTTCTCTTGTGCTCCCTGTAAATAAACCACTGAAATAACAAAACATTTCCCTTTGCACTAGATTGAGAATTAGTCCTAATAAGGTTAAGGTAATTCTATATATCGTAATACAACACCAGTGATGTATCACTAGGAGACGAGTTAAGTGAACCAGTTTTGTGAGGGTCGTGTATGTGAGGAGGAGGAGGAAGCCCATTTGACTTCACTAGGACACATTGTTCCCATCTGCATCATATGTGAGTACCTTTGTTTTGTATTTCCAACTACCAAATGTTTCTGGTGGAGAGTTGTAAAGCGAGAGGCGAGGACGTACATGTGACAGGTTGCTTGTGCTGGTAAGACCTGCAACTTGGCGTCTCTCTTAATGATAGCTCAGCCTAGGATGTAAGCCACTGCTGCTTGCAAGCCATGTAAGCCACTGCTGCTTGCAAGCCATGCAAGCCACTGCTGCTTGCAAGCCACGTAAGCCACTGCTGCTTGCAAGCCATGTAAGCCACTGCTGCTTGCAAGCCATGCAAGCCACTGCTGCTTGCAAGCCACGTAAGCCACTGCTGCTTGCAAGCCATGTAAGCCACTGCTGCTTGCAAGCCATGTAAGCCACTGCTGCTTGCAGACCATGCAAGCCACTGCTGCTTGCAAGCCACGTAAGCCACTGCTGCTTGCAAGCCATGTAAGCCACTGCTGCTTGCAGCCATGCTATCATAAGCACAGCATGCAAGCTGTGGTGGGGACATGCAAGCTGCAGGGCTGTGCTGTGGACATCCAAGCTTCTAGGCGAGGTGGACATGCAAGCTGCAGGGCTGTGCTGTGGACATGCAAGCTTCTAGGCGAGGTGGACATGCAAGCTTCTAGGCGAGGTGGACATGCAAGCTTCTAGGCGAGGTGGACATGCAAGCTTCTAGGCGAGGTGGACATGCAAGCTTCTAGGCGAGGTGGACATGCAAGCTTCTAGGCGAGGTGGACATCCAAGCTTCTAGGCGAGGTGGACATGCAAGCTTCTAGGCGAGGTGGACATCCAAGCTTCTAGGCGAGGTGGACATGCAAGCTTCTAGGCGAGGTGGACATGCAAGCTTCTAGGCGAGGTGGACATCCAAGCTTCTAGGCGAGGTGGACATACAAGCTTCTAGGCGAGGTGGACATCCAAGCTTCTAGGCGAGGTGGACATGCAAGCTTCTAGGCGAGGTGGACATCCAAGCTTCTAGGCGAGGTGGACATGCAAGCTTCTAGGCGAGGTGGACATGCAAGCTTCTAGGCGAGGTGGACATCCAAGCTTCTAGGCGAGGTGGACATGCAAGGTTCTGGACAGTGGTGGACCTGTAAGCTTCTGGAATGTGATGGTGGACCTGTAAGCTTCTGGACAGTCGTGGACCTGTAAGCTTCTGGAATGTGATGGTAGACCTGTAAGCTTCTGGACGGTGGTAGTATTGGACCTGAAAGCTTCTGGATGGTGGTGGTGGCCTGTAAGCTTCTGGATGGTGGTGGTGGACCTGTAAGCTTCTGAACGGTGGTGGACCTGTAAGCTTCTGGAATGTGGTGGACCTGTAAGCTTCTGGAATGTGGTGGACCTGTAAGCTTCTGGACGGATGTGGTGGTGGACCTGTAAACTTCTGAACGGTGGTGGACCTGTAAGCTTCTGGACGGTAGTGGTGTTGGACCTGTAAGCTTCTGGACGGTGGTGGACCTGTAAGCTTCTGGAATGTGGTGGTAGACCTGTAAGCTTCTGGACGATGGTGGTGGACCTGTAAACTTCTGGAGGGTGGTGGTGGACCAATAAGCTTCTGGACTGTGATAGTGGACCTGTAACCTTAATTAAGGGCTGTAGTGGTGGACCTGTAACCTGGACGGTGGTGGTAGACCTGTAAGCTTCAGGGCTGTAGCGGTGGTTAAGGACTGGTGGTGATCCACTTGTAATCTGGGCTGTGATGGTGGGCATGTAACCATCTGGACTGTGATGATGGACATGTAACCTTTTGGACTGTGATGGTGGACATGTAACCTTCTGAACTGTGATGGAGAACATGCAGCCTACCCTGGACATGCATCATTGATGTCTTACCAGCACCTACCAGTAAATATTAAATAGTTGACTGTTGTGGGTGGCATCCTGAGGGAAACTCTAGACGCCAATTGAAATAAATAAAAATTCTTGTCTTAATAATAATAATAATAACAATATTTTTATTTCTCTATTAACCCACCGTGTTATTAACCCTTCGGGTTTATTATCTAAATAAAATCTTTCTCAGTATTTTAATGACTTAAAGCAAATAAATACACTACCAGTGTCCCGTGGTCTGGTAGGCAACGCTCTCGCTTCACACGCTGAGTGTCAGTGATTCGATCCTTTGCAAGGGCGAGTTATATTAGGCGTGTTTCCTTACACCTGTTGTCCCGTTGACCTAGCAAGCAAGTAGGTACGTGGGTGTTAGTCGACTGGTGTGGGTGGCATCCTGGGGAACAAGATTAAGGACCCCAATGGAAATAAGATAGACAGTCCCTCGATGACGCACTGACTTTCTTGGGTTATACTGGGTGGTTAACCCTCCGGGGTTAAAAAAACGAACAAAATATTATCTCTCTTACCCATTCAAATGTGGTACCTCAACGCCGGTAAAGGGTTCTTGATCCCCTCCCTCGTATCAAACCAGATTCCCTTCCATCCTCTATATGCTGAATGAGCCATATGGCTGTAGCGCTTCTCTGTAATTATACTGATGGTAATTGATGTCAGTCCCTCTAGAATGTTACTTATTTTTACACACACACACATGACTCGACCCCTGCAACCACAACTAGCTGAGTACACACATACACACATGTATTAATATTGATAGAATTACCGACAATGTGTTAAGTAAAAGGACACAGATGCAACTAATGAGATATTTTATTGTGGCAACGTTTCGCTCTCCAGGAGCGGCTTGAAAAAGTTCCTGGAGAGCGAAACGTTGCCACAATAAAATGTCACATTAGTTGCATTTGTGTCCTTTTACTTAACACACACACACACACACACACACACACACACACACACACACACACACAACACACACAGGGTTATTGAAGCTAGGACCTTGGGTAGTTTTAAATTTAGGTTGGATAAATTCATGAGTGAGAGGGGTTGGATTTGAGTGGGAATTGCACATGAGTAAATAAAATTATCAAATCTTATTTCTTGGGTAGCATTGAAAGTTGGGTTGAACAAGTGTTCTGTTGGTGGGATGGAATGTGAAGGACGTGCCTAGTATGGGCCAACAGGCCTGCTGCAGTGTTCCTCCTTTCTTATGTTCTTATGTTAACACACACAACACGCGCGCGCGCGCGCTAATCGACCACCGCAACCACAATTAGGTTGTTGTTGTAGGTTCGCCGGTATGTCCGGCCCGGGTCTTCTCCAAATGGTGACCCGGCCTGCACACAATTAGGTGAGTACAAACTCACTCACTCTCTCTCTCCCTCCCACACGGGAGCTAAGCTTGATAAGAGAACACAGAAGGACTAAGGGGTGATATGACAAAGACGTACAAAATACTGAGAGGAATTAATAAGGTGAACAGGAATAGAATTTTCGAAAGACAAGAAACAGCTAAACGTTGAACAGACGATAATTGACAGGGATGTATTTCTTAAAACACACACAACCCGCACATAGAAGAGAGGGGCTTACGACGACGTTTCGGTCCCACTTGGACCATTTACAGTCACACTAACACAGAATAGGTAGAAGGGGTATTTATAGGCAGCAGACAGGGGGAGGGCACAAGAGAGTGGTGGAGTAATAGGGGAAGTAGTAGTGGTAGTGGAAGTAGTAGTAGTGGAGTCAGTCATATTCTGTTATGTATTTCAGTAAGTGGAACAACCTGGGCAGTGGCGTGGTGGAGGCACGATCATTATATCTTTAAGAAACCTCTGAAGGCCAGGAGAGGGGAAAGCGCAGTAGCGACCAGCGGAGAGGCGGGAGCTGAGACTCAACCTCAGCAACCACATATAGGTGAAAGGAGACATGTTACTAATGCGACATTTATGTGGCAACTCGCTTCGGGAGCTTTATCCATTAACCAATATATGTTAAATTAGACACATATGCAACACTTGGGTATCTTATTAGAAGTTTGCCACCAGTGGGTTCAGTCCAATACAAAGTAGAAAGGTGTAAGGAGAGGAGGAGTTTGAGGTTTCAGTCTCGGCCTGAGTCGATGTTTCAGTCCATCAATCTTCTAACAAGATTGATGGACTGAACACATCGACTCCAGGCCGAGGACTGATAACCTCAAACTCTCCTCTCTTACACCTTCTACTTTGTATTGACTGATGAAGCCACTGTGTGGCGAAACGTTTCCTCAATAAAGATACCCAAGTGTTGCATATGTGTCTAATTTAACAATATATTAGGTTAATGGATAAAGCTCCCGGAGAGCGAAACGTTGCCACAATAAAATGTCGCATTAGTTACACATGTCTCCTTTCTAACAAGATTGATGGACTGAACACATCGACTCCAGGCCGAGGGACTGATAACCTCAAACTCCTCCTCTCCTTACACCTTTCTACTTTGTATTGACTGATGAAGCCACTGTGTGGCGAAACGTTTCCTCAATAAAGATACCCAAGTGTTGCATATGTGTCTAATTTAACAACTTGTCGGTTCTCTGAACCATTCATCTACAACCTAATATATTGTCGGTAATTCTAGCATTATCACGCGCACGCACGCGCGCACACATTAAAAAAATAGTTGTGTGATAAATAGGTAGTGAGGCATCGCGTGTGCTTTTCTCACCAGCCTGCTTGAGAAAGAAGCTGTACACAAATAACCAGCACATAAAAGAGAGGAGCTTACGACGACGTTTCGGTCCGACTTGGACCATTTACAAAGTCACACTAACAAAAAAGAAGACGAGGCCCCACCCAGGGGCCGAGGAACGAGAACGAGAGAACAAGAGAGGAAGTGGTGGAGGAGTAATAGTGATAGTAGTAGTGGTAGTAGTAGTACTAGTAGTGGAGTCAGTCTTATACTAAGAAAGAGGAGCACCACTTCAAGGGAGCTAGCGGCCCACAGAGGGTAGCGGCAAGAACACAGAGGGGGTAAGAAATAATAATGAAGGACAAATACAAGGCAAAAGAAAGAAACCCCAGAGGAGAAAGAGGAAAGAGGTTGTAGAAGAAGAACGGGAAAGGGGGAGACACATTGGAGGTGGCATGTTATGTAGGTAGGAATAGTTTGTCAGGAAACAGGACGAGTGATAACCCACAGCTGGAGCTTTTGGTCATCTGACCGAGGACTTCTGCTGGCTTACCGGTCCACCCCTTTAAAAATCATGGTTATAATTATAAGTATCTAGAATGTCATATAAATATCAGAAAGGTGGAGTAAATAACATTGCAGTGACACTTAGCAACAGTGATAGCTGCAGTGACACTTAGCAGCAGTGACACTTAGCAACAGTGATAGCTGCAGTGACACTTAGCAACAGTGATAGCAGCAGTGACACTTAGCAACAGTGATAGCAGCAGTGACACTTAGCAACAGTGATAGCTGCAGTGACACTTAGCAACAGTGATAGCTGCAGTGACACTTAGAAACAGTGATAGCTGCAGTGACACTTAGCAACAGTGATAGCAGCAGTGACACTTAGCAACAGTGATAGCTGCAGTGACACTTAGCAGCAGTGACACTTAGCAACAGTGATAGCTGCAGTGACACTTAGCAACATTGATAGCAGCAGTGACACTTAGCAACAGTGATAGCTGCAGTGACACTTAGCAACAGTGATAGCTGCAGTGACACAGCAACAGTGATAGTTGCAGTGACACTTAGCAACAGTGATAGCTGCAGTGACACTTAGCAACTGATAGCTGCAGTGACACTTAGCAACAGTGATAGCAGCAGTGACACTTAGCAACAGTGATAGCTGCAGTGACACTTAGCAACAGTGATAGCTGCAGTGACACAGCAACAGTGATAGTTGCAGTGACACTTAGCAACAGTGATAGCTGCAGTGACACTTAGCAACAGTGATAGCTGCAGTGACACTTAGCTACAGTGATAGCTGCAGTGACACTTAGCAACAGTGATAGCAGCAGTGACACTTAGCAACAGTGATAGCAGCAGTGACACTTAGCAACAGTGATAGCTGCAGTGACACTTAGCTACAGTGATAGCTGCAGTGACACTTAGCAACAGTGATAGCAGCAGTGACACTTAGCAACAGTGATAGCTGCAGTGACACTTAGCAACAGTGATAGCTGCAGTGACACTTAGCAACAGTGATAGCTGCAGTGACACAGCAACAGTGATAGCTGCAGTGACACTTAGCAACAGTGATAGATGCAGTGGCACTTAGCAACAGTGATAGCAGCAGTGACACTTAGCAACAGTGATAGCTGCAGTGACACTTAGCAACAGTGATAGCAACAGTGACACTTAGCAACAGTGATAGCTGCAGACACTACAGGTGTAGTGTCTGATATGTGGAAGATGGCTAATGTAATTCCTATTTTTAAAGCAGGGGACAAGTCACTACCGTCAAACTACCGCCCAATAAGCCTGACCTCAATTGTAGGCAAATTACTAGAGTCAATTATAGCTGATATTATTAGAAGCCATCTAGATAACCATAATTTGATTAATGATACCCAGCATGGATTCACGAGGGGCCGTTCCTGCCTATCTAATTTATTAACCTTCTTCAGTAAAGCTTTTGAGGCTGTTGATCACGATAAAGAATTCGATATTGTTTATTTAGACTTTAGTAAGGCTTTTGATAGAGTACCGCACCAGAGACTGTTAAAGAAAGTGGCAGCTCATGGCATTGGGGGAAAAGTTCTGTCATGGATCGAGTCATGGCTCACCAATAGGAAGCAGAGAGTGTGCATAAATGGGGTTAAATCCGAATGGGGACTTGTAACAAGTGGTGTTCCACAGGGATCAGTCTTAGGCCCATTGTTATTTATAATATATATCAATGACCTTGATGAGGGAATTACTAGTGATATGAGCAAATTCGCCGACGACACGAAGATAGGTAGGATAATTGATTCAAACATAGACGTCATAGAACTTCAGGAAGATTTAGACAAACTTAATTCGTGGTCAGAAAAGTGGCAGATGCAGTTCAATGTAGATAAATGCAAGGTTCTGAAGCTCGGGAGTGTCCATAACCCAAGCACTTATAAGTTAAATAACGTAGAACTTAGCCATACAGATTGCGAGAAGGACTTGGGGGTGATGGTAAGCAGCAACCTTAAACCAAGACAGCAATGCCTGAGCGTACGTAATAAGGCAAATAGATTACTGGGATTTATATCAAGAAGTGTTAGCAACAGAAGTCCAGAGGTTATATTACAGCTTTATACATCATTAGTAAGGCCTCACCTAGATTACGCAGCTCAGTTCTGGTCTCCATATTACAGAATGGACATAAATTCGTTAGAAAACATTCAGCGTAGAATGACTAAATTAATACATAGCATTAGAAATCTTCCTTACGAAGAAAGATTGAAGACCCTAAAATTACATTCACTTGTAAGACGTAGAATGAGGGGAGACATGATCGAGGTATACAAGTGGAAAATGGGTATTAACAAAGGGGATATAAATAAGGTCTTGAGGATATCTCTCCAAGAGAGAACCCGCAATAATGGATTCAAGTTAGATAAGTTTAGATTTAGAAAGGATATAGGAAAGTATTGGTTTGGAAATAGGGTAGTTGATGAGTGGAACAGTCTGCCTAGTAGGGTTATTGAAGCTAGGACCTTGGGTAGTTTCAAATTTAGGTTGGATAAATTCATGAGTGAGAGGGGTTGGATTTGAGTGGGACTCGCGCATGAGTGGGTAGAATTGTCAAAGCTTATTTCTTGGGTAGCATTGAAAATTGGGTTGAGCAAATATTCTGTTAGTGGGACGGATTGTGAAGGACCTGCCTAATATGGGCCAACAGGCCTGCTGCAGTGTTCCTCCTTTCTTATGTTCTTATGTTCTTATGATAGCTGTAGTGACACTTAGCAACAGTGATATCAGCAGTGACACTTAGCAACAGTGATAGCAGCAGTGACACTTAGCAACAGTGATAGCAGCAGTGACACTTAGCAACAGTGACAGCTGCAGTGACACTTAGCAACAGTGATAGCTGCAGTGACACTTAGCAACAGTGATAGCTGCAGTGACACTTAGCAACAGTGATAGCAGCAGTGACACTTAGCAACAGTGATAGCAGCAGTGACACTTAGCAACAGTGATAGCAGCAGTGACACTTAGCAACAGTGACAGCTGCAGTGACACTTAGCAACAGTGACAGCTGCAGTGACACTTAGCAACAGTGATAGCAGCAGTGACACTTAGCAACAGTGATAGCAGCAGTGACACTTAGCAACAGTGACAGCTGCAGTGACACTTAGCAACAGTGATAGCAGCAGTGACACTTAGCAACAGTGATAGCAGCAGTGACACTTAGCAACAGTGACAGCTGCAGTGACACTTAGCAACAGTGATAGCTGCAGTGACACTTAGCAACAGTGACAGCTGCAGTGACACTTAGCAACAGTGATAGCAGCAGTGACACTTAGCAACAGTGATACTGCATGACACTTAGCAACAGTGACAGCTGCAGGACACTCTAGCAACAGTGATAGCTGCAGTGACACTTAGCAACAGTGATAGCTGCAGTGACACTTAGCAACAGTGACAGCTGCAGTGACACTTAGCAACAGTGACAGCTGCAGTGACACTTAGCAACAGTGATAGCTGCAGTGACACTTAGCAACAGTGATAGCTGCAGTGACACTTAGCAACAGTGACAGCTGCAGTGACACTTAGCAACAGTGATAGCTGCAGTGACACTTAGCAACAGTGATAGCAGCAGTGACACTTAGCAACAGTGATAGCAGCAGTGACACTTAGCAACAGTGATAGCAGCAGTGACACTTAGCAACAGTGACAGCTGCAGTGACACTTAGCAACAGTGACAGCTGCAGTGACACTTAGCAACAGTGATAGCAGCAGTGACACTTAGCAACAGTGATAGCAGCAGTGACACTTAGCAACAGTGACAGCTGCAGTGACACTTAGCAACAGTGATAGCAGCAGTGACACTTAGCAACAGTGATAGCAGCAGTGACACTTAGCAACAGTGACAGCTGCAGTGACACTTAGCAACAGTGATAGCTGCAGTGACACTTAGCAACAGTGACAGCTGCAGTGACACTTAGCAACAGTGATAGCAGCAGTGACACTTAGCAACAGTGATAGCTGCAGTGACACTTAGCAACAGTGACAGCTGCAGTGACACTTAGCAACAGTGATAGCTGCAGTGACACTTAGCAACAGTGATAGCTGCAGTGACACTTAGCAACAGTGACAGCTGCAGTGACACTTAGCAACAGTGACAGCTGCAGTGACACTTAGCAACAGTGATAGCTGCAGTGACACTTAGCAACAGTGATAGCTGCAGTGACACTTAGCAACAGTGACAGCTGCAGTGACACTTAGCAACAGTGATAGCAGCAGTGACACTTAGCAGTAGTGACACTTAGCTGCGGTGACATTTAGATTCAGTGGACACCAGAGTTGTACAGGTCGATTTCGGTATGTTGATGTGATGGTAAAGTGACAGATGCCATTTATCGTGGACACATGTGAGGATCTACTCCTTGGAAAAGAAAACAGCCAGGGTACCTGTAAACTAAATTATGTAAATCTTAATAACACCGAGTGCCAGAAATACCAAGAGTGTTGGCTAACAGGAAACTAAAGCCAAGTCTCTCATTTAGAATAATGTTCAGTGTTGACGGTCCCGTTCAGGCCGGGAGAAATATCTGAGATCGTTTACGGGAATCATCGAGCTAATTACTGAGAACGCCTTAAGTCCTAAATATATACTCACTGGAGTGGGGAGAGAGATGCATGATAATATATATACCTGGAAAGTACTTGGGGAGCTTTATCCCAAATGTGCACCCTGCCATAACATACAGGATTGAGAGATATGGGAGGTAGTGCAAAATAGACCCAGTGAAAATCAGGAGCGCCGTGTGCACAACAGGACACCACTGTATCAACGTCCGTGCCCCCAGACTATTCAACTTCTTACCAGAAGATATCAGAAACACTGTTGGAACAAGTGTAGAAGGCTTCAAGTGGAAACTGGACAGGTATCTTCACCAGGTGCCATATCAACCAGGCTGTGATAGATATGTGGGTCAACGGACCACAAGTAGCAATAGCCTGGTTGACCAGGCAAGCACCAGATGAGCCTGGCCCAAGACCAGGCTCTGGGATTAGAAAAACATTCAGAACTCATCAAAGGTAAGACAGCAGTGTATAACAGCTCGCAGTAAAATGCATAGACTTCTTGGCTTTATATCAACTAGTGACTGGTGCCATTGCTGCAAGATCCTATGGTAGCTTTTAAAACTAGATCCCTCAAGGAAGGTTCCTTGAGGCTCGTGAGAGTTCTTGATCCAACCTGATTGCCTCCCATTTTCCCAGGCGTTGTTCCCATCGGTTTCAAAGCTTCTCCTAAATTTGACGGGTATCATGCGTTGGGTATGACCTACCCAGCATGGACTAATAAGCCAGCTGCTCTTATGTTCTTCAGTAGATATCTAATTATTGCTAGGTAACCAGGTTGGCGAGTGTTTGGAGACTTGCCCATGTGTCCCGCCTCCTTCTGGGTTCCACCACGGGTGCTTTTCGTTGTGAGCCCAACGCGCTGTGCTGCTGCTATCACTGTGCTACAACTACGCTACCACTACACTACTAATGAACTATCACTGTACTACCACTCTAATAACTAACCTATCACTGTGCTACCATTGTCCAACCACTCTAGTAACCTATCACTGTGCTACCATTGTCCAACCACTCTAGTAATCTATCACTGTGCTACCATTGTCCAACCACTCTAGTAATCTATCACTGAGCTACCATTGTCCAACCACTCTAGTAATCTATCACTGTGCTACCATTGTCCAACCACTCTAGTAACCTATCACTGAGCTACCATTGTCCAACCACTCTAGTAATCTATCACTGAGCTATAACCATTGTCCAACCGCACTCTAGTAATCTATCACTGTGCTACCATTGTCCAACCACTCTAGTAACCTATCACTGAGCTACCATTGTCCAACCACTCTAGTAACCTATCACTGAGCTACCATTGTCCAACCACTCTAGTAATCTATCACTGTGCTACCATTGTCCAACCACTCTAGTAATCTATCACTGAGCTACCATTGTCCAACCACTCTAGTAATCTATCACTGAGCTACCATTGTCCAACCACTCTAGTAATCTATCACTGTGCTACCATTGTCCAACCACTCTAGTAATCTATCACTGTGCTACCATTGTCCAACCACTCTAGTAACCTATCACTGAGCTACCATTGTCCAACCACTCTAGTAATCTATCACTGTGCTACCATTGTCCAACCACTCTAGTAATCTATCACTGTGCTACCATTGTCCAACCACTCTAGTAATCTATCACTGTGCTACCATTGTCCAACCACTCTAGTAATCTATCACTGAGCTACCATTGTCCAACCACTCTAGTAATCTATCACTGTGCTACCATTGTCCAACCACTCTAGTAATCTATCACTGAGCTACCATTGTCCAACCACTCTAGTAATCTATCACTGAGCTACCATTGTCCAACCACTCTAGTAATCTATCACTGAGCTACCATTGTCCAACCACTCTAGTAATCTATCACTGGCTACCATTGTCCAACCACTCTAGTAATCTATCACTGAGCTACCATTGTCCAACCACTCTAGTAATCTATCACTGAGCTACCATTGTCCAACCACTCTAGTAATCTATCACTGAGCTACCATTGTGCAACCACTCTAGTAATCTATCACTGTGCTACCATTGTCCAACCACTCTAGTAATCTATCACTGAGCTACCATTGTCCAACCACTCTAGTAATCTATCACTGAGCTACCATTGTCCAACCACTCTAGTAATCTATCACTGTGCTACCATTGTCCAACCACTCTAGTAATCTATCACTGTGCTACCATTGTCCAACCACTCTAGTAATCTATCACTGAGCTACCATTGTCCAACCACTCTAGTAATCTATCACTGTGCTACCATTGTCCAACCACTCTAGTAACCTATCACTGTGCTACCATTGTCCAACCACTCTAGTAACCTATCACTGAGCTACCATTGTCCAACCACTCTAGTAACCTATCACTGTGCTACCATTGTCCAACCACTCTAGTAATCTATCACTGAGCTACCATTGTCCAACCACTCTAGTAATCTATCACTGAGCTACCATTGTGCAACCACTCTAGTAATCTATCACTGTGCTACCATTGTCCAACCACTCTAGTAATCTATCACTGAGCTACCATTGTCCAACCACTCTAGTAATCTATCACTGAGCTACCATTGTCAACCACTCTAGTAATCTATCACTGTGCTACCATTGTCCAACCACTCTAGTAATCTATCACTGAGCTACCATTGTCCAACCACTCTAGTAATCTATCACTGAGCTACCATTGTCCAACCACTCTAGTAATCTATCACTGTGCTACCATTGTCCAACCACTCTAGTAATCTATCACTGAGCTACCATTGTCCAACCACTCTAGTAATCTATCACTGGCTACCATTGTCCAACCACTCTAGTAATCTATCACTGAGCTACCATTGTCCAACCACTCTAGTAATCTATCACTGTGCTACCATTGTGCAACCACTCTAGTAATCTATCACTGAGCTACCATTGTCCAACCACTCTAGTAATCTATCACTGAGCTACCATTGTGCAACCACTCTAGTAATCTATCACTGAGCTACCATTGTCCAACCACTCTAGTAATCTATCACTGTGCTACCATTGTCCAACCACTCTAGTAATCTATCACTGAGCTACCATTGTCCAACCACTCTAGTAATCTATCACTGAGCTACCATTGTCCAACCACTCTAGTAATCTATCACTGAGCTACCATTGTCCAACCACTCTAGTAATCTATCACTGTGCTACCATTGTCCAACCACTCTAGTAACCTATCACTGAGCTACCATTGTCCAACCACTCTAGTAATCTATCACTGTGCTACCATTGTCCAACCACTCTAGTAATCTATCACTGAGCTACCATTGTGCAACCACTCTAGTAATCTATCACTGAGCTACCATTGTCCAACCACTCTAGTAATCTATCACTGAGCTACCATTGTGCAACCACTCTAGTAATCTATCACTGTGCTACCATTGTCCAACCACTCTAGTAATCTATCACTGTGCTACCATTGTGCAACCACTCTAGTAATCTATCACTGTGCTACCATTACACTACCACAGCGCTATGAGACGGGTCTGTAGTTTTTGTGAAAATAATAATAATAATAATGTAGTAGGAGGCTGTGTCGTGGTGTAGTGCGTGTTTTGTGTCATTAAGTTGTGTGGGGGTTAGAAGAAGTGGACATCCTTTAGGGTTATTAACCTATGATAACCCACCAAGGCCAAGTGCTGTGGCTTATTCCCATTGTGGTCCTCTAGGATGTGGCCCTCAGCAACACGCAGGTACATACTGCTAGGTAACTGGGACAGCAGGTATAAGGTGACCTGCCTACGTCTCACTCCTCGTGTGAGCTAGAATGTGCTTTGTTAGAGTATGTTGCGTGTTCTTATGATGTGTGACGTAGGTGTTAGATTTAGTTGTCTGTGTGACGTAGGTGTTAGATTTAGTTGTCTGTGTGACGTAGGTGTTAGATTTAGTTGTCTGTGTGACGTAGGTGTTAGATTTAGTTATCTGTGGTTTGTGGTACCTGCGTGGACCTGCCGCTGCCCTCCTCTGGTTACCTCTTGTGTCTTGTGTAAGCAAATACGTAAATTTATTTTGGCACTTACATAATTTTTGGATGATTACAATTGTCGTACATAGTAACATGTGTAAGTTACCTAGGATAACACAAAAAGTTTTAGTGACTTATTTGTACAGTCCTGTGTTTTGTATGTCGTGGATGGCTTTCATCAGAAGATGTATGATTCTTTGAGATTTAGGGCTTCCTTATGAATAATAATACTAGTTTTGCTAACTCTATATGCTATACAAAGTGCCCCTTTCAAGTATGGTGAAGGGAGAGTGTTAGAAAGTCTTGGGCCCTTTACATAAGAACATAAGAAAGAAGAAACACTGCAGCAGGCCTACTGGCCCATGCGAGGCAAGTCCAAGTCTCCTACCGGCTTAAGCCAATTGAGTTAGTAAAGAACCCTAATCCAAGGAATTGGAGCTACCCTCTTTTTTTTAGATTAAAAAAGTCGTTGCCTAAACTCTGATACATATGGCTCCTGCTAATATAATAATAATAATAATATGCATACTCCATTGTAAGAGTGGGAGTGTTGATGCTGGTATAGCAAGAGTGGGAGTGTTGATGCTGGTATAGCAAGAGTGGGAGTGTTGATGCTGGTATAGCAAGTGGGAGTGTTGATGCTGGTATAGCAAGAGTGGGAGTGTTGATGCTGGTATAGCAAGAGTGGGAGTGTTGATGCTGGTATAGCAAGAGTGGGAGTGTTGATGCTGGTATAGCAAGAGTGGCAGATTATAAATGCTGTTAGAACAATGGTAAATACTGTAATGAAACACAGGCTACAACTGGTAACTATATCCTTTCTTGGTTCCCCCACTCTACACCACCACCTCTTCTAGTGCACCCTCCCTCTATACCACCACCCCTTCTAGTGCACCCTCCCTCTACACCACCACCCCTTCTAGTGCACCCTCCCTCTATACCACCACCCCTTCTAGTGCACCCTCCTCTACACCACCCCCTTCTAGTGCACCTCCCTCTACACCACCACCCCTTCTAGTGCACCCTCCCTCTACACCACCACCCCTTCTAGTGCACCCTCCCTCTACACCACCACCCCTTCTAGTGCACCCTCCCTCTACACCACCACCCCTTCTAGTGCACCCTCCCTCTACACCACCACCCCTTCTAGTGCACCCTTACTCTACACCACTACCCCTTCTAGTGCACCCTCCCTCTACACCACCACCCCTTCTAGTGCACCCTCCCTCTATGTTAAGTCTAACTTCTTGGCTGCTTACTTTGGGCAGTAGAATGGTAGTGTAGGTGCAGAGATACGGCCGATGACTAGACTCAGTTTATTAATGGCAAGGTGTAGGTGTACACGGGGACAGAGCGTGAGGGGACCGGGAGCCAGTTGGGTAGAACCTGGTGCAGTGAGGTAGGCCGTAGAAGTGAGAGAGAAGCATGGCTGACCAGCCCGACCTTGATAGGCCTATAGAGGGCAGCACCATAGTGCCGCGCAGTTTGAAACAGCCTCTGGGTAGGCTGTTTACATCCGCTCGGCCACCTACCACGTGTCGTCTCGACACGACAATACTGGCGGGCACGAAGGTGTAAACAAGCAAGCAAGGTTACCCAGGGGAAACTGGCTTCCGGTCACCTGACACTTACAATAGGAAATTGCCGGTGCAGGCCGAAAAAAAACTCTCCCCCTACATGAGTCGGGGAAGAGAAAATCGGCCTGCCCGTACAGCTGGACAGAGGACAGAACAAGCCAATGCTGACACAGGAACTAGAGTCTTCTATATACAGGTTGTCCACAGGGCCAGACGTCAACTTGACTGCACATCCATGAGCGCTGTACCATCCTCACATCTGCAAACAATGACTGACAGTAGCATTTCCTAAGGTGTGACATTTAACTCAAAAGGCGATATTGCCCTTGCCTTTATACAGGCTTTACAAGACACACTGGATGCACATACTCACAATAACATTATTTCCATGGAATTCATTATACTACGGGTACCCTCTAGAAATAAATTTTACATATTTACATGGTGTTGTCCACCTGACTCCATTATTTACTAACTATACAATGTGTGCGCATTAATCCCCATTTCTGCAAGCAAACAATTAGCGTAGCTAGCGTAGGAGTCGGACAAGTCAGTAGGTATGTCAATGTCACAGAAATGTACTGCTGTCCGGGGTCTCAGGCCATAAGTATGGAGCCTTACAGGACTGTCATCTGTCGTAGGGATAGCGGGTGAAGAACTAGACGGGTTGTCACTAGTTTGAGTCTGCTTGTGGCTTTGCAATGCCCGCGATTCCAGCTCTGCTTCAGCTTGCACATGATCAATATACTTCATGTGGTCAAGGTGAGCTTCTCTGATAGTTCCGGTAGCTATCTCCCTCACCTCGAACTTATTGCCGCGGAGCTGTCGTAGGACACGGTAAGGTCCGACAAACTTGGGGACAAGTTTATGCATACCAGGGTCTGCGTCGGGTTGAGCAACATAACTTTGCAACCTGGTTCCACCTTACTTTCCTTAGCGTGGGCGTTGCGATCAGACGTGAACCTATCTGTGGCTTTTATTAGGTTCTCACGTACTCGCTGGAAAACAAGCTGTGTGGTCCGCATCTTAACTATACCGGTGTTATCGGCGTCATAGATTGGGCTAGGCGGAGCAAACAGGATTTCGTACGGTAAACGCTTATCATAGCCGTACAAGGCAAAATGGGGTGTCTCGCCAATCAAGCTGTTGAGGGAAGAGTTCAATGTACACTGAACATCTGGAATAGCGTCATCCCATGTAGTACAACTCGGATTAACGGTTACTCTGAGCACCTCCAGAACTTTGCGGTTTGTACGTTCAGCAAGACCATTACTCTCCGGGTGACGTGGAGCTACTGGTGCTTGGTGAATGTCAAACCTGGAACAAAGATCCTTCATAGTGGCATTTATGAACTCCGACCCATTGTCTGACAGGAGAACACGTGGGCAGGTATGACGGAGAACGATACGCTCACGGAAAGCATTTGCGACACATGCAGAGTCAAGGGCCTCTCCCTTGAGCCGTCCTTGCACACTGTGCGTCGTGGCAAGTTGCAAGTCCTTGTCGGTAACTTGCATAGTCGAGAATTCCCCCTGAGGAAGGATACTTCACTTGTCGACCTCGTCAGGTTCCCTCTCCCGGTGAGAGTGGAGGGAGAAATCCCAGCTGACGTTCTTATAAGTGCAGTCCTCCCAGGTGAGTCCGCTACTAATTCTTCCGTCACCCGGCCAGTGCAGGAAGATGATCTAGCTATGACAGACTACCCGGAAGAAGTTCCACAACTTCTCCAGGTTCTCAATCGCGCACGCACTGCCGTCACGTTAGATGGTGAGTCCATGGGTCTGACCCCACTTATGTCTCACCATATCCCGCTTGAGAAAGGTACTAAACCCATTTACGTGCCTGCGTATCGTTTGCCGCATGTGCAAAGAGTGTTTGCTGACGAACTCATTGCAAAGATGCTCCGCGATGGAGTTATCGAGGAGTCCATTTCCCCGTGGAATGCCCCTCTAATCCTAGTTCCCAAGAAAGATGGAACATGGCGTCCTGTTATCGATTACAGGAAACTGAATGCCTGTACCATCCCAGACCGATTTCCATTGCCAGTTCTGAATGACCTGTTACAGAACATTGGCGATAACAAGGTCTTTTCGACTCTTGATCTTCTTCAAGGGTTTTGGCAGATCCCTCTTGATGACCAAAGCAAAGAACTAACAGCGTTCTCTACGCCTACTGGTCATTATCAGTTCAAAAGAATGCCCTTCGGCTTGCGCGGAAGCCCGATCACGTTCAGTCGTCTTATGACAACGATTTTCCGTACTCTCCTAGGTGGCACGCTCATGGTCTACCTAGACGATCTCATTGTGATGTCCCAAGATGTTCCTACTCATCTCGTAAAACTTGAGCGGGTACTGGAAAAACTAGCCAAGGCTAATCTTAAGGTGAAGCTTTCTAAATGCCAGTTCCTTAAGCAGGAAATAAAGTTTCTGGGCCACGTAGTGACTCAGAGCGGCATCAAGACAGACGAGTCTAAAATCTCGGCTGTGCGAAGGTTCCCTAGACCTACGACGGCGGATACTGTCCGCTCCTTCGTAGGCCTAGCTGGATTCTACCGCACTTTCATAGCCGGTTTCTCCACCTTAGCTGCACCCTTGACGCAGCTCCTTAAGAAAGATGTTCCCTTTGAGTGGACGTGTGACCAAGAAAGAGCTTTCGTCACACTTAAGAATAGGTTAACATCAGCCCCAGTCCTTAGGTTCCCTGATTTCACCAAAGCGTTCACCTTGACGACAGATGCCAGCAAAGTTGGCATCGGTGCAGTCTTGTCGCAGGAATCTAATGGTAAGCAACAGCCAATAGCTTATGCTAGCCGTGTTCTTACCAAAGCTGAAGTCAATTACTCTGTGACAGAGCTAGAAGCCTTAGCCATCGTCTGGGCTTTGAACCACTTCAGAGACATTATTTACCAGTATCCTATCAAGATTTACACGGATCATCTGCCGTTATTATCCCTTTTTGCAAACAAGAATCTCTCTGGGAAACATGCTCGGTGGTCTCTCACCTTTAACGACTACAATCTCGAAATCTGCTATGTACCGGGTAAGCAAAATGTCGTGGCTGACGCCTTGTCGAGGCATATAGCCTTTGTCAGTGCAGACAACTCGTTCTCCGTCGAGGACCTAGAGAGAGCCCAACGGCAGGACCTGGTGTGGTCACCAGTCCTTCGATTCCTAACCAAGGAGGACGTTGGCCCGCGAGTCAAGTCGCCCGTTCCGCTGACAGACTTAGTGGTCAATCAAGGAGTACTGTGTCGTGTAGCTCGACTAGTGGACCCCGGCAGAACCGTACACCAACTGGTGATACCGGAGTCCCTGGTACCCACGACTCTCAAGTTGATCCACGATGTCCCAGGCGCAGCGCACCCCGGGAAGGACCGCAGCATCAAACAGGCTAGAATGAAATATTTCTGGCCAAAGATGGCAGCGGAAATTGCCAAGTATGTACACCAGTGTGTCGTTTGCTTACAACACAAGGGTACTGTCACGGGTCCCAATCCCACCGCTGCCACCACTGTTAAGTCTAACTTCTTGGCTGCTTACTTTGGGCAGTAGAATGGTAGCGTAGGTGCAGAGATACCACCGATGACTAGACTCAGTTTATTAATGGCAAGGTGTAGGTGTACACGGGGACAGAGCGTGAGGGGACCGGGAGCCAGTTGGGTAGAACCTGGTGCAGTGAGGTAGGACGTAGAAGTGAGAGAGAAGCATGGCTGACCAGCCCGACCTTGATAGGCCTATAGAGGGCAGCACCATAGTGCCACGCAGTTTGAAACAGCCTACATCTACGCCACCACCCCTTCTATTGCACCCTTACTCTACACCACTACCCCTTCTAGTGCACCCTCCCTCTACACCACCACCCCTTTTAGTGCACCCTCCCTCTACGCCACCACCCCTTCTAGTGCACCCTCCCTCTATGCCACCACCCCTTCTAGTGCACCCTCCCTCTACGCCACCACCCCTTCTAGTGCACCCTCCCTCTACACCACTACCCCTTCTAGTGCACCCTCCCTCTACACCACCACCCCTTCTAGTGCACCCTCCCTCTATGCCACCACTCCTTCTAGTGCACCCTCCCTCTACGCCACCACCCCTTCTAGTGCACCCTCCCTCTACACCACTACCCCTTCTAGTGCACCCTCCCTCTACACCACCACCCCTTCTAGTGCACCCTCCTCTACACCACCACCCCTTCTAGTGCACCCTCCCTCTACACCACCACCCCTTCTAGTGCACCCTCCCTCTACACCACCACCCCTTCTAGTGCACCCTTCCTCTACACCACCACCCCTTCTAGTGCACCCTCCTCTACACCACCACCCCTTCTAGTGCACCCTCCTCTACACCACCACCCCTTCTAGTGCACCCTCCCTCTACACCACCACCCCTTCTAGTGCACCCTCCCTCTACACCACCACCCCTTCTAGTGCACCCTCCTCTACACCACCACCCCTTCTAGTGCACCCTCCCTCTACACCACCACCCCTTCTAGTGCACCCTCCCTCTACACCACCACCCCTTCTAGTGCACCCTCCCTCTACACCACCCCCCCTTCTAGTGCACCCTCCTCTACACCACTACCCCTTCTAGTGCACCCTCCTCTACACCACCACCCCTTCTAGTGCACCCTTTAGCCTTCATTCTGCTCCCACCCACACTCCATCCTTCATCTCTTTCTGTCCTTTCCTCTCCCTCGTTTTCCTCTCTCAATCTTCTCCCTCACTCATATCCTTTCTTCACTCGTATCCTTCCTCCTCATTTCTCTCTCTCTCTCTCCTCTCTTTCCTCTCTCTCTTCTCCTCACTCTTATCTCTTTCTTCACTCTATCTCTCTCTCCTCCTCTTCTCTCTCTCTCTCTCTCTCTCTCTCTCTCTCTCTCTCTCTCTTCCTTCTGCCCTTTTCTCCTCTTACTTCTACCTCCTCTATACCTTCTACCCTCACTCCCTCTTAACCTTCCTACTCTCCCTCTTTACCTTCTACCCTCCCTCCTCTTAACCTTCCTACCCTCCCTCTTTACCTTCTACCCTCCCTCCCTCTTAACCTTCCTCCCTCCCTCTTTACCTTCTACCCTCCCTTACCTCTCCACCACCTTCCTACCCTCCCTCTTACCTTCTACCCTCCTCCCTCTACCTTCCACCTCTCCTCTCTTACTTCTCCTCCTCCCTTTCCCTTCCTACTCTCACTCCCACTTTACCTTGCCACTCTCCCTCCTTCCTTCTTCACCCTCTCCCTCCTCTTTTCTTCCTCCTTCCTCCTCTTTCCATGCTATCTCCTTCTTCCTACCTGCTCTTTCCCTGTCTTAAGGGGAGGGGCAACTTGGCTAGCAATTTAAGTTTCACTTCACCCGGTAAAACGTTCTCTAGGTTGTGTGATCAGGTACACTTTTTTTGCAATTTGAGTCGATTTTCAAAGTTAGAAAGGTATTGTTTGTTTTTTGTGTTGGTTTATTTGTTTGCGTGAAGCGCTAAACCCTTGTGGATCATTCAGCACAATGGAGGATCGGTCCTCCGTCCGCTGCTAATGGATTGAAATCATCAAAAAACAATAACAGATAAGAGAGCTTATTGTGTTTCATCCTCTCTAAAATACCTGGAGTTTACCTGGAGGGTGTTTCGGGGGTCAGTGCCCCCGCGGCCCGGTCCATGACCAGGCCTTGCGGTGGATCAGGGCCTGATCAACCAGGCTGTTACTGCTGGCCTCACGCAAACCAACGTACGAACCACAGCCCGGCTGGTCAGCTATTAACTTCAGGTGCCTGTCCAGCTCCTTAAAGACAGCCAGGGGTCTATTGGTAATCCCCCTTATGTATGCTGGGAGGCAGTTGAACAGTCAGCCCAAACGTCCACAACAGATCCTGCAAGTTCAGTTATTTTTATACTTTACTGCATTCAAAACTTGTATTGTACCTGCAGTATCCTCCAGCAGCAACAGCCTGGTTGACCAAGCAAGCACCAGACGAGCCTGGCCCATGGCCGGGCTCAGAGAAGTTATGGGATGCTGGGGATGAATGACACATGTGCAACATCTGGGTATCTTTATAGTAGACGTTTCGCCCTCCAGTGGCTTTATCAATACAAAATTCTATGACATAATTTGAAGAGAGTAGAAGTATATACAAAAGATGAGGTAATCATTCCCTCGACCTTGGAGTTGGTGTGTTCAGCACCGTTGGTGTGGAGATTCTGAAGACCAGGTAAGAAGGCTTGACCTTAAATAGGCGTCAGCTGATAGGGACGGGTAGCAGACGAGGGCATAGTGACTGGTAGGCGGGATTCCCCAGTGGAAGTAGGTCATACCCAAAGAGATGGGTAGGAGTAGTAGTAGTCGTAGCCGTGAAGAAGGTTATGTACAGGTCCTCAGAATCAAGACTCCATGATGTTGCAGCGTCTGACAAGTTGTACAAGAATGGTATACAATACCGAGAAGATAACCTTCTTCACGGCTACGACTACTACTACTACTACCCATCTCTTTGGGTATGACCTACTTCCACTGGGGAATCCCGCCTACCAGTGACTATGCTACCCGTCCCTATCAGCTGACGCCTATTTAAGGTCAAGCCTTCTTACCTGGTCTTCAGAATCTCCACACCAACGGTGTTGAACACACCAACTCCAAGGTCGAGGGAATGATTACCTCATCTTTTGTATATACTTCTACTCTCTTCATATTATGTCCTAGAATTTTGTATTGATAAAGCCACTGGAGGGCGAAACGTCTACTATAAAGATACCCAGATGTTGCACATGTGTCTTAATTTTATCTTGTCGTTATTGTATACCATTCTTGTACAACAAAGAAGAACGGTAGAAAAAAAGAGGAGTTTGAGGTAATCAGTCCCTCAGCCTTGAGTCGATGTGTTTAGTCCATCAATCTTTAAGATTAATGGACTAAACACATCGACTCCAGACTGGAGGGACTGATTATCTCAAACTACTACTATTTCTTTTCTACCGTTCTTCTTTGTATTGGACTGATGGAGCCACTATGTGGCGAAACGTTTCCTAAAAGAAAAAAAAGGGGGGTATCTTCTAATAACATGTTCATTTTTCCAGTATAATCTACCTTGTCCATAATTACTATCGCATTTGCTTTGTCTGTGTTTTCAAGCATTTATCACATGGTGGGGACACCTCCTGGGATCTCCCACCGACCGAAACGGATCTATTTTTGTAAGCTCTGATTTTTGCTTCATGTCTTTGTGTATCCTAGTCTACCTACTCTTGAAATTGTGTATTAGAGTTTACTTTTAGCATTTCCTCATCCAGCACCTTGTTTGTGTGTATTCACCTATGTGTTTGTGCTTAAGCAGGAGGCTTTGTCTAGCACCTACGTCGGGGAACCGGGGTAAATTACCCCAAATGGGGTAAATATAAAAATCTCGGGCGTAATGAAGGTTCAGTAAACATAAATAAAATTTAACTAAAAATTATTATTTAATAAGCGATGCAAATTGTGAAATACTTGTCTTGGCGAACAAGGATTTTCCACTCTCATTATCTTAAAAACACAGTACAGAAATCGGCTGAACGCCAAAGACAGTGTCCAAATTGCTCTAACATAAAAAAAGGCCTAATTTTGATGTATCAAAAATTAAATATCATTATTTCTACAAAACCTGAAGTGAAAATGTTTTCAATGAAATTCTTTAGTTCTCTAATGAGATTTAAGTTTGTCTGGTTTTTTTTATTTCATGCAATTTGTTTTTAATTTTATTATTTTTGTTAATTTTGTGTTTTCAGTTTGTATGACTGTATTCTCCATACAAATGGATTCAATAAACTATTTTGAATTTGAATGTTCCTTGTGTTTTTCCGGATTCTGTGGACTTTCAAGTCTAGTGGGTAATTTCGCTGCACACAAATTTGTTTTGAGGTAATACCCCCCAAAAAAAAAAAAAAGTTCGCCGAAATGTGACACCCCCCCTCCCCGGTGTCACCTATAGGTCACCACTTAATTTTTTTCTGTATAGTTTTCAGCGTCTATCATGTCCCCTCGCTCTCACAAGCGGCTGTTTCTCAGGTAAAGATTTGGAAACAGTATGTCAAGTATTTTGAGGAGCAAGGTATATACCACTGATTTGTACTCCACAAAGTATAAACGTTTTTAGACGTTCCCAATATTGTAGGTCCTTAAAAGTTCACGGTACATTTTCCTGCATTTTCTCCTGAATTGTATGGGACTGTTAGTGTATACCAGTATTCCAGTTTAAAGTGTATAGGCGCCTTAAAAAATGTTATTATTATATATTATCAGAGAGTAGAGAAACTCGAAATTCTTCAAAGGTATATAAAAGGTATTTGGAGTAATGATATTGGTTCCTTGAAAATAGTGATGTCATCTTTTCATGTCGGTCTGAAATTATCAGGCTATGATGTATATATATATATATATATATATATATATATATATATATATATATATATATATATATATATATATATATATATATATATATAATATATATGTTAGTGTGTGTGTGTGTATGTGTTAGTTACCATTTTGTCCTAGGCACATGTCGACTAGACACTAGGCCTGTTGTATATGCGTGCGTGTGTGTGTGTGATAAAAACAGTGCTGACACCTACAGGAATGTCGTGGTGGCAGCTGGATCTCTGCACATATTGACACATGTTCGATCTCTAGTGGGGAACTTGCGTATGGATATTTTATTCATTTATGGGTGGCCAGCTTCTAAACAGCGCCGTGAGCTGGCATACCATCTGTAGTACCAGGTAAAGAGAAGGAATAGTCTTACACTTTACAGAATATTGACAAGCGGCTGTAAATAATAATATTCTTGAGGTGGTGTTGGGGTTGCCCTTACATGTTTCTCTTGCATGTTGAACTAGTAGTTTCAACCCTTACGTGTTTACTTCTTCTATGTGAAGGTAATGATAATATCAACTTATTATAATATGAAATGAGGTCAATTTCGGGTACAAATCAAGAGGACCCATAGTCTCGGAGAAGTAAAACAAATAGCTTATGAAAATATTTTTAAGGTTATCCGCTATTATATATATATATATATATATATATATATATATATATATATATATATATATATATATATATATATATATATATATATATACCACAGTGAAAATAGGAAATAAAAGGTGAGCGCTGTCATGTGTTTACATATCTTTTATTCCTCTGAAGATATGTATGTAAGCACATAAAAGAGCTCAGTTTTTTCCTATTTTCACTGTGGTATTTTTTTCATATTTGCAATCACGCGTTTTATTGCATCCACGAAACATGTGGTTTTTAAGCAAATAACAATTCTGTGATAATCGGGAGCTCGAACCCGAGTTATTTAAGCAGCCTCCCGGAAAGCTAGCTAGATTCTGGACGCCTAGTTCCAGTACGCTTCTTGCGGTTTTGTGAAAGTTTCTTGAGGTGCTTGGTGACGTTAAAACATCCTTCCAGGTAATCTAGCAGAATTAAAGCTATTTCTTATTACAAGGTTTCCCGTGTGAGATTGTCAGGGTGGGGTTATGGCGTGGGCGTTGCAAGAAGCCAACCTTGGCATGCGCTGTTGTGTATGGTGGTGTCTTTTAACGGAAGTAGTAGTAGCCATTGGCCCTCTGGCGTGGGCGCGGAATATAGACCAGTGGCTTACCGGTGAGACTCAGTGATGTGAATGAGGGTGTTGAATAACCTTGGACTGGTGGTGCTGGTGGTTGGTATGAGGGCGTGGGCGGTGCTCATAGCACATTAGTAGTGGAGGCGTTGATTGTGAAGTGTACAGGGTGTGGGAGTAGTACCATGAAGGAAGCCTCTCACACCAGTAGCTCTCTTCTGAAGGAGGACCTTGTTTATCTCCCTTCCTTGCTCCCTTCCTACCTCCCCCTCCCTGCCTTTCATCCCTTCCCACCCATATCCCCTACCAACTTCCCCTCCCTACCTACCATTCCTTCCTACCTCCCCTCCATCTCTCATTCCCCTCCCTTCTTTTATCACTCTTCGCCTCAGGTATTGCCTGCTTGCTTGCCCGTTGAGTGTTGACACTGCAACGGCTAGCACACACACACACATACACACACAGTCTAGGGGGCCAGAGATTACAAACCTCACTCAAGGAAAAAGATCTTGGGGTGAGTATAACACCAGGCACATCTCCTGAGGCGCACATCAACCAAATAACTGCTGCAGCATACGGGCGCCTAGCAAACCTAAGACCAGCATTCCGACATCTTAATAAGGAATCGTTCAGGACCCTGTACACTGTGTACGTTAGGCCCATATTGGAGTATGCAGCACCAGTTTGGAACCCACACCTAGCCAAGCACGTAAAGAAACTAGAGAAAGTGCAAAGGTTTGCAACAAGACTAGTCCCGGAGCTAAGGGGTATGTCCTACGAGGAGAGGTTAAGGGAAATCGACCTGACGACACTGGAGGACAGGAGAGATAGGGGGGACATGATAACGACATATAAAATACTGAGAGGAATTGACAAGGTGGACAGGGTCAGAATGTTCCAGAGATGGGACACAGCAACAAGGGGACACAGTTGGAAGTTGAAGACTCAGATGAATCACAGGGATGTTAGGAAGTATTTCTTCAGTCACAGAGTGGTCGGGAAGTGGAATAGTTTGGGAAGCGATGTAGTGGAGGCAGGTTCCATACATAGCTTTAAGAAGAGGTATGATAAAGCTCATGGCGCAGGGAGAGTGACCCAGTAGCGGCCAGTGAAGAGGCGGGGCCAGGAGCTATGAATCGACCCCTACAACAACAACTAGGTGAGTACACACACGCCAGCGCCAGTAAGAAACCCACATGTGATAATGAATGTCAAGCTGGTTAAAGCGCAAGGATTTGCAATAAGACTAGGTCCCGAGCTGAGAGGTATAAGAGATGAGGAGAAATTATAGAGGTAAACGTGACGACACTAGATGAGAGAAGCGCCAGGGGTGACGTGGTTATATCATATCAAGGACGAGGACACATCCTTCTTACCCTCATTATGGAGACTTTACTTAATTCATTTAACCAGAAACACACAAATCAGTTGATAAATTACACTTGTGCAACACTTGGGTGTCTTGAAAAGATTGATGGACTGATTACATCGACTCCAGGCTGAGGGACTGATTACCTCAAACTCCTTCTGATCTTCAACCATTCTTCTCTGTATTGGACTGATGAAGCCACTCTGTGGCGAAAGGTTTCCGCAATAAAGACACACGTGTCTAATTTATCAACGGTTCTTTGAACCATCTATCTACACATGTATCAGTCTTATACAACAACACAATTACGGATGGGGACGTTAATATATAGTAATTCCACTCAGTTACAATTGATCAATACTTAATTATTACAGCAATACTCTTGAACACAGAGAAAGGAATCTGATACTAAGATAACTGGGGAGATACAAGACAATTGAGACAGGAGAATACAGTAAACTGAACCTAAATGGAATATTCACTTACAGTAGAGTCCTTAACAGATCACTCCTAGGAGACCAGTGAAGCTCTTAGCCACACAGGGGCCTGAGCTGTCTCCTCGACAGAGTATCAAATGGTTATAATCATAGCCATAATTTTTAAAGTGATGGGCAGGTAAGCCAGCGGAAGGCCTCGGTCTGATGGTCCAAAGCTCCAGCTGCGGGTCATATGACTAAGACCCGCGTTAGGAAACACTTGCCCTGTTTTCTGACAAACCTTACCTAACCTAATCCCCGACAGTCTGGCCACAGAATCCTCACACTGAGCCCCAGCTCTGCACCCAGCCAGAGCTTTTTCCCCAAGATCTTCCTTTGTTATTTCCTCTGACTTTATAAAGCCCCCCCCCCCACACACCTCCATAACTTCTGGCTAGAGGTAAGCTCCCACAGCAAAATTCACCATATGGTCTCTGTAGAGACTACAGTCCCCTAACAGAACCAGGGTGTTATGGTATTGGGAAATTAGCACTAGATACTGTGGCTATAAACAGATAGACGCCTGAGAGCCGGTCTTAAGGTATCACAGCTGCTCTCCCGTTTCTCACAAACATGATACTGGAGAGACAGTCTCAAGATAAACCAGGGAACGGATGGGGGTTGAACCCATGAGGGGTGAATCGTAAAACTGCAGGCCAGTACGTGAAGCACTGGGACAGCTGGCTACACACTCGCCATGGGTTCATACCCCTGGTTTGTTTTCAAATCGTGTTATTACGGTTTCGTGAGTCTCAAGATATCACAGTTACAACGTAGAAAATACTGAGAAGAATAGACGGTGGATAGGGGAAGTCTGAGAGGCGGATCTCAGGTACACGAGAGTACAGTTGGAGGTTAAAAACAAGGATCCACAGAAACATTACGAAATACTTATTTAGCCTTAGAATTGTCAGGAAATGGAAGAACTTGCCATATCAAAGTGGTAGAGGCAGAATCCATACATAGTTTCAACAGTAGGTATTACAGGCCTCTCACACCCAGGGGAGAGTGAACCCAGTACGGCAAGCTTAGAAGCGGGGCCAAGAGCTGAGACTCGATCCCTGCATCCACAAATATGTGAGTACAAATAGGTAAGTACACACATATTCTTGCCTGGTTGTTGGAAGTGTTCCCCGCTACGTCGTGATGACATCCATGTCTTACCTGGTACCAGCTTCCGCATTGCTCCCGCCTCCACGTAGCACTGTAACCACAGATAACCCACTAGTTACAACACAACATATACAGGAAACCTTGCGCAAAATAACGTACTCAGTTACTTGTACTCGCCTGGCTAGATGTACTCACCTAGTTGTATTTACCTTGTATTCAACTAGTTGTGTCCGCTTACCTTACCTTTGAACCTTTGAAGAGTTTCGAGAGTATCTACTCTCTGAGCCCGGCCATGGGCCAGGCTCGTCTGGTGCTTGCCTGGTCAACCAGGCTGTTGCTGCTGGAGGCCCGCTGCCCCACATATCCATCACAGCCTGGTTGATCTGGCACCTGGTGAAGATACTTGTCCAGTTTCCTCTTGAAGGCTTCTACACTGGTTCCAGCCGTGTTTCGGATATCTTCTGGTAAGATGTTGAATAGTCTGGGACCCCGGATGTTAATACAGTGCTCCCGTATTGTCCCCACCGCACCCCTGCTCCTCACTGGGTTTATTTTACACTTTCTCCCATACCTCTCACTCCAGTATGTTGTTATGGCAGTGTACAGATTTGGGACCAGGCCCTCAAGTACTTTCCAAGTATATATTATCATGTAGTTAGGTGTACTCACCTAGTTGTACTTACCTTGTCGTATTCAACTAGTTGTGTCCGCCTAGTTAGGTGTACTCACCTAGTTGTACTTACCTTGTCGTATTCAACTAGTGTTCGCCTAGTGTTTTAACTCCGTGATCAGGATGTCAACTAAATGGTCTGGAATGGGACCGGGGCTCGGGAGACATGCCCTTCCCCTTCGAATTGAATACAGGTACACTACAGGTAGGTAGATTACCTCTTCCTCCAGTGCCTTCCCAGAGACTCGTCAAGGTGAGGGCGAGGAAGCACTTCGTAAGGGCCCTATGGCTCCTATGCGTCTCTTTCCTTGGGTCAAACCTGATTACCACCAGTTTCCCAGGTGCTGTATCACCCCTTAAGGGTGAAAGCTTTCCCAAGATGATAATATTTATAATAATAATAATAATAATAAGAAGAAGAAGAAGAGGAGGGAGAAGAAAAAAATAACTGGTTACCCAGGCAAGAACCAGGTTGTCCAGGCAAGCCTGGCTCAAGGCCGGGCTCTAGAAGTAGAAAAACTCTCAAAACTGATGAAAGGTATATCAAAGGTAATAATGATAATAATAGTAATTATAATAATATTGTTAATAATAATACTATTAATAATAATAATACTATTAATAATAATAATACTGTTAACAATAATAATGCTATTAATAATAATACTATTAATAATAATGATACTATTAATAATAATAATACTATTAATAATAATACTGTTAATAATAATATTATTAATACTAATAAACACAGTCCTGTTCAACAATGACTGTGTAAACTTGAGCAGCAGTAAGATGGGTCAGATATTTATAGATTGCTTTACTTGATGTTTGTCTGAAGGTTATCTTACTGCCCTGTGGCTCTGGTAACAACACATGAGGGTAGAAGATGTAAGGAAACTTGTCCATACGTCTCACCCTGCCCAGGATATCATCATCTATAATTATCAAGTAACGTTTAGGCACCTTTTTACTGCGAGGTGAGCGGGGGCGAAAGGTGTAAGGAGACATGATCATACGTCTCGCTCTCCCCAGGGTGTTTGTAACGTGCATATTGTAACTTCTCGGTGAGGAGGGTAAGCTGAGATGTAAGGAAACTTGCCTTGACGCTTTATTGTGCCTGGAAATCGAACCCGGGACCTTGCGGTCCGGAGAGGAAGGAGAGGACAGCCTTAATTTCTTGGACTAAGCGCCCATCACCGGTATCAGAGCACCTTCCCTTGATGGGTGAATTACCCGTAACGACAACTTTATGGGTGCCTGCATCAGGATGTTGTTGTGGCGTCAATAACTGTCCACATTGACAGGGTGGTTCATGTAGTGGAGTGTAAATTTGTCATAACCGCGTCTCATTTTCAATTAGACTGAGTTGCCACGTTACACTCCCCGCCATTAGTCGTGTTTAAAATTCGTTGAGTTTTTGTATGTTGGTTCAGTGGGTGCATAGTGCGGTATACCTCTTTACACTATGTTGAAAATGTTATAAAATGCCGTAAAGTTGATTAAAACACCTATGCAACAGTTGGGTATCTTTATTGGTGAAACGTTTCGTCTGCACAGTAGGTTTCTTCAGTCAAATACAGAGGCAGCAGGTGTAGTAGTGAAATAAAGATGATATAATCAGTCTTGGAGACATGAGGGGTGGAGGCTAGGCTGTGCAATTTGCTTGGTTGGTTTAAAACTTACGAGATTTACTACGTGAGGGTCGATAAATGAGACACTTGCGCTACACGGAATCTTTATTCCTAAAACGTTTTGCCAGCCAGTGGCTTCATCAGTCCAATACAGAGAAGAACAGTGGAAGATGAGGAGTTTGAGGTAATCAGTCCCTCAACCTGGAGTCGACTTAGAGTACTCACGGCAACTTTGTCATATGAATTGAAACCGGTTATAGGTATGGCGGAGGTTGCACATAAAGAGTTTCTAATGGTTGATCACAATATAAACAGTATAATAGCCTATATGACAAGTCAGGATATCTTATTAATGAAAATAAGATAAGATATATATTAAGATAATTTTCTAAATTTGCTTGTAACAGATAAGTGAGCTGAAGATATAAATCCAGATAGAGAATTAGACACATGCAACATCTGGGTATATTGTAGACGTGTCACCGTCCTATGGCTTTATCAGTATAAATTCAAGGACATAATTAGAAGACAATAGAAATATACTATACAAAAGATGAGGTATCGTAGTCTTGAGAAGTCTGAAGTAAAGGTATGAAGATTGGCGCTTATATCCTAGCGTCATGTGAGGGGCGTGTAGCAGATGAAGACATGTCACTGGTGGCAGAAGTGGATCATACCCGAGGGGCGGACTGGTAGATGGTTGTGCAGGTGTCCTTTCAACCAAGATTCCATGATGTTGTAGTGGCCGAGAATTTGTATTGATAAAGCCACTGGAGGGCGAAACGTCTACAATAAAGATACCCAGATGTTGCACATGTGTCTAATTTTTTATCTTGTCGGTATTGTATACCATACATATACAGCATAAATCCAGATGTACTCCTGTTAACCCTTTTGGAGGCCTAGTTCCTAGGATTTTTGTGTATCCATAAGCTCTTTTGTATTTTATCCACAGTGGTATATTACAAACCATTTTGGAAAAATTCCTTGACTTTGCGGATCCAGGAGCTGGTGGGCAACACCCGGAAACTCAGCTTGTAAAAATACAGCTGAGTAAATCTATATACTTTTACATGAGGGGGGATGTAGCTTGGTACTGGTGAAAGGCTCTTGATCCAAGGAATGTAACCTACCTTTTCCTTCTTTGGAAAAAAACCTGATTACCTTTCATTTCTCCAAGTGTTGTATGACCCATACAACTTTACAGCTTTCACATGAATAATAATAATAATAGTAATGACATAAAAATAGTAATAATGACAATAATAATAATAATAATAGTAATTCCAATAATAATATATTAATAGTTATAATAACAATACAATAATAATTATAATAAAATATAATAATATATTAATAGTTATAATAACAGTACAGTAATAATTATAATAATAAAATACAATAATAATATATTAGGTTATAATAACAATACAATAATAATTATAATAATAAAATACAATAATAATATATTAATAGTTATAATAACAATACAATAATAATAATAATAATAATAATAATAATGAAGAAGGCATAAGTGATAGTAAGGAGAGCCTCAACACACGCTCGGAACCACCATTGTCACACTGGACAAATATATTTAGCCTCGCATTTTTCCACATTGATTTTGCCCTACACTCCGACAGCCAACGTCATCCTGTGAATGGAGCACATACATGAGCAGAATAGGCACGCTGCCAGCGATTGCAGTCGCTAAAATTGCCGGATAAATCATTGGGAATTGTGAAAAGCCCCGCTGCCAGATGAAACACAGAAATAGCATTTGTTGAGTGACGGGGATCAACGTCCTCGCTACCTGTTCACACACCAAGTTGACAGCCTGATCAATCAGGCTGTTGCTATATGTAGCACTCAGTCCAGAGTAGGCATCTCAGCCCCGATGATGAGGAATAATTTTTTGTGGAACTTGTCAGACCCTTTGTGCTCATTGAGTTGAGTTGCTTTAGTAACATTTGTAAACAAACCCTACCAGGTGTAAATTGTCTTATATTCTCGTTACTCTCCAGGGAATAAGAGTTTGAAGGAGTTTAGGCGTTCCCAATTATTTAGTGTTTTCACTGATATGTACTTTTATTTTTTTCACTTTTTTGGTAATTTCATCTATTTTTAGTTTATTTAGAAAAATAATTATGTAAAATTCTCTTAGACTAGGGGCCTCAGCTTACCACCAGGGGCCCCAGGGGGCTTGCAAAATTTCTCTTGGAGGCCCTGCTCCCAGGTCCCTAACACTCCAGGTTCTTGACATCGTTTTGTACCATATTCCAGTTTTTTTTTACTTAAACTTTCCAGGAGTAACTTAAATTTGTCATATATGAAAACTCATTTTTTTCCTGTGGTCCACTTATAAGTGTGCTGTGTCCTCGATGCTTGCCACTGATGGTATGTCTGGTGTCGTCTTCGGAGGATGTTAAAGTGCTGGCAGGCAGGTAGGACAAGCAGGTAGGAAGATATGGCGAGCAGGTAGGCAGGCGAACGCAGGGCAAGCGGATAGGCAGGCGAACGCAGGGCAAGCGGATAGGCAGGCGAACGCAGGGCAAGCGGATAGGCAGGCGAACGCAGGGCAAGCGGATAGGCAGGCGAACGCAGGGCAAGCGGATAGATACCTAGAGAGAGTTTCGGGATCAACGCTCCAGCGTCCCAATCCATGACCAGGTCTCATAGGCAGTGCCAGCAGACAGGTATGGCAAGCAAGTAGGGCAGGTAGGTAGGTGTGGCAGTGAGGCAGGCAGGCATGGCAGTGAGGCAGGCAGGCATGGCAGGGAGGCAGGCAGGCATGGAAGCGTGGCAGGCAGGCATGGCAGTGTGGCAGGCAGGAAGTCAGGAAAGAGAACGTGGGAGCCACTCATGTATTTATGTGTGCACTTGTGCATGTCTGATACACACGAGGCTCAGGAAACACTCACCCCCGCCCATGTTCACACACACACAACACACCATTTGTTATTTGTAAGAGTTGCGACCCTCAGGGAGGGTTGGCTTGCTGAAGGGCTCTTGATTTAAGGAGTTGGCGATACCCTCTCCAACCATGGATCAAACCTGATTGCCTCCCATTTCCAGGCGCTATATGACCCCTACAGGTTTAGTGTCTCGTGAATATTACAAGAATAATAATAATAAAGACCGGCTCCTTCCTTAAGTGGATGTGACCTGGACCTGACTAGGTTGGGTCAGTGGCTTAATCCGGTAGGTGACTTGGACTTGCCTCGCATGGGCCAGTAGCCCTGCTACAGTGTTCCTTCTGTTTTATGTTCTTTCTTACCTCCTTGTTTACCTTTTTCTTCCTTGACTTCTTCAACGTTTCTTCTTTTTCTCTGTTTCATTTCCTTTTTTTTTTTTTTACCTTTTGTGGTCATTCTTTTTCATTTTTATTTCATGTTTTCCATTTTTTTTAGTGTAGCAGGAGCCAGGTGAACCAGACCAGCCTGGCCCAGGAGCCAGGTGAACCAGACCAGCCTGGCCCAGGAGCCAGGTGAACCAGACCAGCCTGGCCCAGGAGCCAGGTGAACCAGACCAGCCTGGCCCAGGAGCCAGGTGAACCAGACCAGCCTGGCCCAGGAGCCAGGTGAACCAGACCAGCCTGGCCCAGGAGCCAGGTGAACGAGCCAGACAGCCTGGCCCAGGAGCCAGGTGAACCAGACCAGCCTGGCCCAGGAGCCAGGTGAACCAGACCAGCCTGGCCCAGGAGCCAGGTGAACCAGACCAACCTGGCCCAGGAGCCGGTTCACGGAGTACGAAATCTCTTGGAACTTATGAAGGGTATCTTGAAGGTTGTGCGATTGTTGTGTTGTGTGATTGTTATTGTGTTGTGTTAGTGTTGCTATTGTATTGTGTCAGTGTTATTGTATTGTGTCATTTGTTATTGTATTGTGTCATTTTATGTGACTGTTATTGTGTTGTGTCAGTGTTACTGTGTTGTGTCATTGCTATTGTATTGTGTCATTTTTTGTTGTGTGATTGTTATTTTGTCATTGTTAGTATAGTGTGATTGTTTTTGGTGTCATTTTTATTGTATTGAGTATTTTTTGCTGTATCATTGTTATTGATATGTGATTCTTTTTGTAATGTCTGTCATTTTTTTCCTGTTGTGTTCTTGAACTATGTTGTGATTATTGTTGTGTTGTGTTATTGTTTTTGCTCACTTATTATTATTGTGATTGTTGCAGTGTTGTGTTTGTCATTGTTGCTAGAGTTGTGTTGTCATTGTTGTTAATGTGCAGTGTTTTTGCCACTGGCCAGGGGAAATAGTCCCATTCGTGACAATATTCAAATATGCTCTCTTGCTTACAGTACTGTTCTATGTTGACGGCTCCTTCCAGGGCAGATATCAGAGCTGGACCAGATACAGAGATCATTACAGCTTGCATAGAGCCAGTAAAGCGTCTAAATAGTACTGGGGAAGCCTCACAGTCCTAAATATGTACTCACTGGAGCGGCGAGATATATAATATATATATGGAAGGCACTTGAGGGCCTTGTCTTAAATCTGATAAATTAGACACGTGCAGAACGTTTCCTCAATAAAGATACCCAAGTGTTGCATATGTCTAATTTATCAACTTGTCGGTTCTCTGAACCATTTATACATTCTTGTCTTAAATCTGCACACTACCATAACATACTGGAGTGAAAGTTATGGGAGAAAATGTAATAAACCCAGTGAAAAGCGGGGGCGCCGTGGGCACAATGAAAGAACATTGTATCAACATTCGTGGTCCCAGAAAAGCGTGGCTTAGGACCGGGCTGCAAGGGTAGGAAAGCTTGAAACTTTTCAAAGAAATATCATAAGGATAATAGGGGGTGAGGGAAATGATAGAGGTGAGGGGTGATGGAGATGAAGAGGTGAGGGGAAGGGGTGAGGGGAGCATGACTGTGGAATGAGAGACTTGAAGAAGAATATGATTGTGTAGCTGTTGATGATGAGGGGAGCGAGGAAGCTGCCCCTTAGATTCCCCCTCACGACCTAAGATAAGAGTAATCCCTGGAACGTGCTGGCACAACCAGTTTCAACCCCCCCATCCCCTCTCTTCTCTTTTACCCCCTCTCCCACCACTCCCCTCTCTCTCTTTTAACCCTCCTTCACCCACCACTCCCCTCACCCACCCCTTACCTCACCTCTCCTCATAGTCGTCTCACACCCACCCCTTCCCCCCACTACTTTTCCCCTCTCCTCTTCCCCTCCCCGCACACTCTAGTTTATATAATTAACCTCGGCCGGATATGGTCATTTGTGGCTGGCTGGAAGGTGAGTGGGCGGCCGGGGTTAAGAAGTGGGCGGCCAGGGTTAAGAAGTGGGCGGCCGGGGTTTAATAAGTGGGCGGCCGGGGTTTAATAAGTGGGCAGCCGGGGTTTAAGAAGTGGGCGGCCGGGGTTTAAGAAGTGGGCGGCCAGGGTTAAGAAGTGGGCGGCCAGGGTTAAGAAGTGGGCGGCCGGGGTTTAATAAGTGGGCGGCCGGGGTTTAATAAGTGGGCAGCCGGGGTTTAAGAAGTGGGCGGCCGGGGTTTAAGAAGTGGGCGGCCAGGGTTAAGAAGTGGGCGGCCGGGGTTAAGAAGTGGGCAGCCGGGGTTAAGAAGTGGGCAGCCGGGGTTAAAGAGTGAGTGGTAGGGAGCAAGATACTGGAAGGATTGGTACTAAACTTGAACACAAGAAGCTTGGCAGACGGTGCAGGATACCTTCAATGAAAAGCAGAGGAGCAATGATTACACTGAGAACTTAATAATAAATGTTAGGGGACCACGACTCTTCAACTCCCATCCTTCAAGAGGGAACTCGACAGAGTCCTCAAACAGTTCCTGACCAACCGGGTTGTGGTACATACGTTGGATTCCGGGTGGCGGGCGCTAACAGCTTTATTGATCAGGCTAGCAACCAGGAGGCCTAGTCTGGGACCGAGACGCGGAGGCGCTGACCCTCGGGAGCGACTCCAGGTAAGCTCCAGGTTATATGTATGACACTGAAAATGTCAAACAAATATCATGGTTTTCCCTTCAGTTGTTCATTTGCTCCTGGTTGTCAAGAAGAGTCGGTGTGGCCACTACCTGGAAGTCTACCTACCTACTTGGAGGGTGTTCCGGAGATCAACACCTTCGCGGCCCCCCGGTCCCACTCTTATACTGCTCTATGAAAGTGACTTAATAGATCAATATTGACTGGGGTACCACAAGTGTCTCACTCTCTCTCAGACTATCCTGTTCAACTGCAAGACGAGACCATCAACTGCAACCAAAAGTTGACACTTAGTGGACTGTGAACCACCGTTGCCAATAAACATTTGTCTGAACAACCAGACACAAACCAGGTCCAGGAAGTTACTCCTACAGCTCTTCATCTTTGGTCTCAGTGTAAGCTATGACCGAATTTTGCAGATTAAGAATCATGTGGCAACTGCCACACATCAATAAGTAAGGTGTAGTGTGTACTCACCTGTAAGTAGTCACTTATATGTAGTTGCAGAGGTCGAATCACAGATCCTGGCCCCGCCTTCTCGCTGGTCCACTCTGTCCTGGCTTCAAGAGCCTTATCGTACCACCTCTTAAAGTTATGGTATGGTATATGTTGTTTGTTATATTACAGCTTTATACATCATTAGTAAGGCCTCACCTAGATTACGCAGCTCAGTTCTGGTCTCCATATTACAGAATGGACATAAATTCTGTTAGAAAACATTCAGCGTAGAATGACTAAATTAATACATAGCATTAGAAATCTTCCTTACGAAGAAAGATTGAAGACCGATTTAAATTTTCTAGTGGCAAAACTCATCAAATTACGTTTACTAGACGTTCAGTGTTCTCTGACCATCCATTGTACCTATACGGCTCACGTATCCCAGAACGTAATACAGTCAGGTTTCTCGGCCTCCTGTTCGACCGTCGATTGTCCTGGAAACCTCACATTACCTCTCTGAAGGCAACTTGTCACACCAGGCTGAACCTTCTTAAAACCCTAGCACATCTTTCATATGGGGCTGATCGTAGAACCCTCCTTCGCCTACATTCAGCCCTAATTTTGTCGAAACTCGATTATGGTGACCAGATATATTCTGCGGCCTCCCCTGCTACTTTTTCCATCCTTAATCCCATCCATCACCAGGGATTACGCTTATGCCTTGGTGCATTTCGTTCTTCCCCGGTTGAGAGCCTCTATGTAGAAGCGAACATTCCATCCTTATCCGATCGTCGTGATTCACATTGCATTCGGTATTTTGTTCGCTCTCATGACCTCCGCAATCCTTCCATGTATAGGATTGTTACAGATGTTAGTAGGCGCTCTTTATTTATTCGTCGCCGCTGCTTACTTCGTCCCTTTTCTCTTCGTCTACATTCACTCCTGCCTTTCCTTAAGCTCCCACCTCTATATGTTCATGTGACATCTCCCTTTCCCCTACCCCCTTGGGAAGTTCCTACTGTCCGTGTCTGTTCTATTCCTCTACCTTGCGCGAAAGCCCAACTACCTACGGCGGCTACTCGTTCTTTCTTTCTAGACCACTTCCGTTCTCATTCCCATGTCATCGCAGTATACACCGATGGTTCAAAGTCATCTGACGGCGTCGGATTCGCTGCAGTGTTTCCGGACAGCATTGTACGAGGGCATCTATTACCCTCGGCTAGCATATTTACGGCTGAATTGTATGCCATTCTTGTGGCACTTATCCGTATTGCATCTATGCCTGAGTCACCATTTGTGGTCGTTTCAGACTCCCTTAGTGCTTTACAGGCTATCCGTAAAATTGATACACCTCACCCCCTAGTTCTTCGTATCCACCTTTGGTTACGCCGTATCTTTAGCAAGGATAAAGATATTGTTTTTTGTTGGGTCCCTGGTCATGTTGACGTACAGGGCAATGAACAGGCAGACACTGCTGCGCGGTCAGCAGTACATGACCTTCCAGTTTCATATAGAGGTGTTCCTTTCACGGACTATTTTGCAGTCATTGCTACCCACCTTCGCACCCGTTGGCAACAACACTGGTCTGACCTGCTGAATAACAAACTTCATTCTATTAAACTGGTTATAGGTTTCTGGCCGTCTTCTTGTCACCAATGTCGAGGTTGGGAGACTACTCTCTCCCTTCTTCGCATCGGCCACCTCGTCTTACTCACGGGTATCTCATGGAGGCTCCTGCCCCTCTCTGTGAGCATTGTCAGGTTCCAGTGTCTGTTCGACATATCCTGTTGGACTGCCCACTATCAACGAGCACGCAGAATTTACCTCCAACGACGTCTTCGCTCTGCGGCCCTTTCTTTACCTTCCCTTCTTGCAGATGGACCCTCCTTTAATCCTGACTCTCTTGTTGACTTTTTGACAGAAACTGACTTACTACACAAACTCTGAAGATTATACCTCTAGCACCTCCCTCAGTCCCTTCTACCTCGATCTCTTGCTACCCTCTATCCCTGCAATATCCACTGTCCTGCTACACTCCATACCCTACTAATCATCCATCTCCCTCTTACAACCCATTCTCCCTGCATCCTACAATAACCTGCAGCGCTGTATAACCCCTGTGGTTTAGCGCTTCTATTTGATTATAATAATAATAATAATCCGACAGTTTGTTGGCAACACAATGCCATTTACAACTAATCTAGGGCGGTCCTTATATCCAGCTTTTTTCCTTCATCTGTTTGTCTAACCTGTTTTTAAAGCTACACAAGACTTCTCAACTACATAACCTCGCTGCTACTTGCGTGTCTCTGCTTCACTGTTTAATTCAGTCTCCATTTACTAACATGTACATTTTTAGTGTCCTGAAGTTTGCCTTTTGTGTTGTTTTTTTTCCTCTTTCCCTTTCCCACCGTCTGTCATTCTTGCAATTATTTTTTCTCTAATAATCATACCCCGTTTCCTTCCTCTCCCATTTCCTCTTCTCCCTCCATATCCCTTTCATTCAGTCCTCTTTTAACTCCTTTATTCTTCCACTTCCCTTTTTTTCTTCCTCATATTTCCCTTCTTTTCATTTGTCCCTATCCTTCAACTTACCTCACATTCCTCCCGCCTTACCTCTGTTTTCTTTGCCTATCATTCCCATTTCCTTTACTTTGGCTTCATTCTTCAGTTTACTTATCAACAGTTGCTCACTACGACTTTATGGATTATATGGTGTTAAGGGAAACAATAATTGATGTACCATGAAAATTTAGGGGCTCCGGAAAGTTTTGACCATCATATTTCCACGTCACAGTTGTACTGGTTGTAAAATCCTCATATTGAAAGTTCCATGCTACCTGTCAGTACCACGGTTCGAGTCTCCGTTTATTCATTGGTGTTAAGGGCATGAAAATAGGTGCACTATAAAGCTTCTAGGGGTGGGAAGGGGCAGCTGGGTCACAGTCATATTAATTTTTCCAAACATTATTCCTCATGCTGGAAGTAAGGCTCAAACCCATTCAGTAATATACCTGCGCAAGGCCGAAATCTTAAAACATGATTCCTTGTTCCACTACACCATCAGTTCACTCAACTAGTTCAGGGTAAAGAGGAAACCTTGATCTATTGTGTCTTATATGCAAGATAATCTAACGAGACAGCCAAGTGAAGTGACGTTATATTCCTCCAGGAATGTCAGACAGTTGATGTGGAAGACGCACTTGAATGTACTCTGGATGGCACCTAAATCCTCTTTAGGATTAATTAAGAAGGTGGTGCTGTCGAGCGTAGAGTAAACAAGCTCAAGAAGAGCGAAACAGAGGATTGAAACATAGAAACCAAGTTCTCCGAATTGGATTGCAGACCCTTGTCCCCAGGGGCAAGAGCAGTCCAAGTTTTCTCAAAACTTGGTTTCCAGGTTTATCGAAACACCTAGTGATCCAAGGGCTGGATGTTAAGTGTCTGGGAGGCGCTCCAGAAATGGACTGCTCGCTGTAATCTTAGCTCTTGATTCACCTCCAAGCAACTCAAAAGAAAGTCACAATCACTTACTCTTTTTATGCGAAGTCCAGCTGATCATGACCATAATCAACTATTGTCCTGCCACAGTCCTCTTCAGTAGTGCTTATTAATGCACGTGATTTAAAATTATATAAACAGAGTTTACTTTAATCCATGTTTTAGGAATCAGTGTACAGGCGAATTGCGGCCACGTCTATATTATATATATATATATATATATATATATATATATATATATATATATATATATATATATATATATATATATATATATATATATATATATATATATATATATATATATATATATATATATATATATATATATATATATATATATATATATATATATATATATTATATATATTATATATATATATATATACTATATATATTTGTGTTTGTGTCGTGCCGAATAGGTAAAATTGGACAATTAGCAAGAACTCATTTAAAATTAAGTCCTTTCTACAATTTTCTCTTATACGTTTAAAGATATATTTTTTTTCATTTATGTTAACGTAAAAATTAATAATTTTGTACCAAAAGAACCTTGGGAAACTTACCTAAGAAGCGTAGTTTAATTAATTTAGCCTAATCCAACTAAATTTGTTTTAGATAAGTTTACAATAATTTAATAATAAACAAACATAATGAAATATATTTTTTTTCGTTAGGTTCAGAATGAATTTTGCGAAATTATTGCATACACAAATTTTCGATAGTAACTAAAATGTTGTGAACAACTTTGCACGTCGTGGAGGGAGGAAAATCGTTGAGTTTGGCACTGGCAGTACCCTACACCATGACCCGGAAACAGTGCCAAAGTTTAGCTATATAGCTGCTTGGCTGTGTTAACTACACTCACGAATGAATTACACTCATGGATCACAACTATGGTCCTTAATCGCAACTACAGTCATGAATCACAATTAAATGTATCACGAATCATAACTCAATATTCATGAATAACAACCATACTTATAAATCATAGCAATACTTATGACTCACTATTATCACGAATTATCAGTAGTTCAGTCACCCAACCGCATATATTCTCTTATATTAAAATTGCTGCCTACATACACTACATCTCTTCGATGGACCAGGAGCCAGAGCTCAAGACACGCTGGGTCAGGCTGATACTTATTATCACCTAATAAACTCAACAGCCTTTTACTCTTAATTGCCTTTTACTGTTATTTTCAACACCATCGACAAGTTGTGGCAGCATGTGTTGATATAGTCGTTGCAAAATTAGTAGTGAGAAATTTAAATTGTGTCCAGCGGGACTCCATGATGATAATGATCATATTTGGACAATTATTTTGATATTACCGTCAACTCCGCATCTCCTTATTTCGTATAAACATTTGTCGAGTTTTTTTTAGTCATTTTTGTTAACAAACAATAAATTGCAGTAAATTGTTGAAAAATTTAAGGGAATTTTGCTTGTTATCCAACTATCAAGCTTGATCGTGTCCAACTTAGCACTGTGTTATTATGGCCGATTACAGCGGTGCCTTCTGCTACAGCTGGGGCTAACAACTTTGCTATGCCCCCCACCCCTGGGAAATGTTTGATTAATGTTTCACCCCCCACAAAAGTAGTATCACATTTGAAGATGAAGAAGTCAAATATCTAATTTTTGAATCACATTTTGAACCAAATACAGTACTGCTGGTGAACAAATCGAATTAAAAAAATAAGCTTATGATTTATTGCATCAAATGTAAATATAAATTGAGCAATTATAAAAGTTTTTGGTAAAACGGAATTGTGCTTCTCATTAGGACCCATTGTACCCCTGAAATACCATCTCGCCATCCCCCTGGGGGTGCGTGCACCCCCAGGTTGGGACCTCTGTGTTTTAGTCGAGGAAACAAGATAACGAATTGTGAGAAAATATGGTGTGTCAAGACAACCTCCTTAAGTGTCAGTTTTGTGTGGCCAGAGGCGCTCTGGTGTTGTCAAGACGACGACACAAAACACACACTCGTGTCTTCAGACTTACTGCTTATTTATCTGTCTCCTGTGATTGTGATGTGTTCCTTATTTACTAGTGAACATGGTGCTGAACAGCGAGGTGTTTGATTGGCTAGACATAAAAGGATCAGTTCTTGGTCCAGTTCTGTTCACTATGTATATAAATGATCTTGAGTTAGGACTAACATCTAAAACAGCAAAATTTGAGGCTGACACTAAAATTAGGGAAATATAAAATATCTAAAGCAGAATGACCATTCAGAGTGATCAAGGAAGATGAATTTTAATGTTGACATGTATCAAATAATTCATAATGGACATAATAATCTCAGAAATGAATACAAAAAGCTTGGCAGCAAACTGACAGAAACAAGAGAAGAAAATGTCCCTGGAATAATCATAATCATCGACTCTAAACTACCACACAATGTCTACCAATGAGCAAAAAAACCAACAGAATGATGGACTCTATAGAATGTTTCATGTATAAAACACCAGAAATCGAATTGACTCTAATGCACTTGTGAGGCTGCATCTTGAATGTCCAGTTGTGGTCTCCAAATTAAATGAAAGACGAAGATATGCTGGAGAGGGAACAGAGAAGGCGACGAACCTCTTACCATCTCCAAGAAACATAAAAAAACACATTTTCTCTCTTACTATCTCCAAGAAACATAAAAAACACATTTTCTCTCTTACTATCTCCAAGAAACATAAAAAACACAAGATTTTCTCTCTTACTATCTCTAAGAAACATAAAAAACACAAGATTTTCTCTCTTACTATCTCCAAGAAACATAAAAAACACAACATTTTCTCTCTTACTATCTCTAAGAAACATAAAAATACAACATTTTCTCTCTTACTATCTCCAAGAAACATAAAAAACAACATTTTCTCTTTTACTATCTCTAAGAAATATAAAAACACAACATTCTCTCTTACTATCTCTAAGAAACATAAAAAACACAAAATTTTCTCTCTTACTATCTCTAAGAAACATAAAAACACAACATTCTCTCTTACTATCTCTAAGAAACATAAAAACACAACATTCTCTCTTACTATCTCTAAGGAACATAAAAACACAACATTTTCTCTCTTAAGAAACATAAAACACAACATTCTCTCTCTTAGCAAACACAGACTATGAAACCTCACTCAAACATTTAAGATATTAAATGATTTTTAAACTCTCAAATACGAAAAACAATTTGTTGAGCAAAATAATAGACACTTGTGCAGCATTTGGGTACATTTATTCAGGAAACTTTTCGCCTAGCCAGTGGCTTCGTCAGTCCAATACAGAGAACGGTAGACGATGAGGAGGAGTTTGAGGTAATCAGTCCCTGAGCCTGGAGCCGATGTCGTCAGTTCCTCAATTTGTCATAAAGACTGATGGACGAACACTTCAGGCTGAGGGACGAACACTTCAGGCTGAGGGACGAACACTTCAGGCTGAGGGACGAACGTTTCCTCAAGAAAGATACCCAAATGTTGCTCAAGTGTCTCATTTATCAACCTACCACTTTTGTAAACCACTTAAGACATGTCTGCATTGATCAAGGAAACGTTTCGCCACTCCTGGCGAAACATTTCCTCAATAAATATCTTGAAAATTACATCCCTGTCCTGAACGTAAACATTCTTAGGCATCACGACACCAAAATGAAAGTGTTTTGTTTAGTAATTTATTTACATAGTTTGAGTGCTGGTGGTTATTAAAGAAAAATTAAGTGACAAGATTTTGAGAATTACATTTACGTCGTCAGTCACAGTCACGAATCACAGTACGTAATAATTTGAGTCATTAATCAATCATGAAACACAGTACGTATTAATTTGAGTCATTAATCAATCATGAATCACAGTACGTATTAATTTGAGTCATTAATCAATCATGAATCACAATACGTATTAATTTCAGTCATCAGTCGCAATCACGAATAACAGTACGTATGAATCTCACTCATCAGTCGCAATCACGAATCACAACTCACTAATCACAACTTTACCCACGAATCATAAGCAATATAAGGGATCAGCAAATCTTTTCCTCTTTGCTCATTTCTATTTATATGTTTCCCCTGATCATCCCTCCATTGATAAACTATATAGTTGAAGTATAGAGACAATTTCAGCTCAAAATAAAATTCTCACTTTACAATAGCTATAAAAAACGGTTGTGCACTTTCACTCTTTATTGTTATCAATTGTTTTCACGTGTATCAAAAACCAATAAATAGTGACAGGTGGACGTGGATCGTCTAGTATAGTAGCGATGTATACTGACTTAGCTCTCTCTCTCTCGATATATATATATATATATATATATATATATATATATGCAAAAAGATCACAGTAAACAGGTGATATCAAAATATGCAAGAAAACCACTATGAAAAAATAGAAGAATTCCAAGCGCTTTCGTGACTACTCACATTATCAAGGAACTATAACAGGAAACATGACAAGAAGGGCTTATATAAGGGGCGAGACTACACCTCACAGTCACATCACACTAACAAAGACTACACCTCACAGTAGCGTAACATCGCACGACTCTGTGAAGAGGAAAATAAGAAAGGACCTGAAACTCTTCCCAAGAATTAAGATTAGTCCAATTTATTATTAAATTCTTCCCAAATTTTATTAATTATAAATGAATCCAATTTATATAAACCAAAATAAATATTCATATTATTTTCAAAACTGCTTTTAATGAAACATGATTCTATTATATTTCTCTCAACCATGGACTTGCTTGATACCACCTTCTCAGCATTTTGAAAATCAATTGGATGGTTAAAATCTCTCACATGAATAAATAGAGCATTAGAATCTTGTCCAGTTCTAATGCTATATTTATGTTGTTTTAATCTTAGTTCAAGACTTTTACCAGTTTGACCAAAATAAACTTTATCGCATACTTTACAGGGAATCTTATAGACACATCCGTCAGCATTTTGGGGGGAATTTTTTATCAAAAGTCTTTTTACTGTATCAAGATTTTTAAATACAACTTTGATATTAAAATTCTTAAGAAAGGAAGGCATATCAACCAAGTTTTCATGGTAAGGGAGAACCAACATATTTTTGGTTGAATAAGGTTGGTTGTCCCTTTTTGGATTGTAAAAAGTATTCCTAGCTATTTTAAAAGATTTATCAATTATGTTTCTTGGGTATTTTAAATCATTAGCTATTTCATAAATTTTAGAGATTTCTTCATCTATGAACTCTGGACTACAAATACGTAAAGCTCTCAAAAACATTGAAGAAAAAACCGACACTTTAACTCTATCTTGATGTGAAGAGTAATAGTGTACATAGGAACAATTATTTGTAGGTTTTCTGTAAATTTTAAATTTAAAATCAATGTTACCCTTAATAATAAAAACATCTAGGAAGGGCAATGAGTTATTTACTTCGAATTCAACAGTAAAATTTATAGAATGAGCTAAGCTATTTAATTTAACAAGGAAATGGTTTTTATCTACTTCCTTAGGCATAAGGCACAAAATATCATCAACATATCTATACCACTTAGCTCTATTGGGAAGGATAGTGTTAAGCAATCTTGTTTCGAAAAATTCCATATATAAGTTACTAAGAACAGGTGAAAGAGGATTCCCCATTGCCATACCAAACTTCTGAGTGTAAAACTCTATAGGTTCAGTTTCTTATAAACTTTCTAAATGGCTTGTTGATATTTTGAGCCCAATTGTTGGAAAAATTTCTAATTTTAATGTTAAAAACAACTTAGATTTAGTTGATAAATTAAGCACCTTGACTGATTTAAATGATTTCAATATGGTTAGTTTGATGTTACCTCCTTGTTTACAAAGTTCAGTTGTTGATTTACTAAGGTTCTTATCTGAAGAACTGGTTAATTATGATTTACCATTGCCAGTTCCTACTATCATTAAACTTATTAAACTTTGTATTGTTGATGCAAAATTTGTATTTAATGATGAGTTTTACACTCATCATTAGAAGTTGAAAACAGAATCGAATTACGACGATTTTATACAGTATTTCTTCAGCCTTAGAGTAAGCAGGGAGTGAGACGTTCTGGACAGTAGGGTGGTAGACTTAGGATCCATACATAGCTTTATGAAGAGGCACGCTAGCGCTCTCGAAACCAGGAAAGAGTGAAGCCAGCAGCAGCCAGCGAGGAGTAGTGATGTATCGGATATTCGCATCCGCGGAACATCCGCACAATTTCTTACATCCGCATTCGCATCCGTAAAATGAGTAAGACATCCGATACACCCCTAGCGAGGAGTCGGAGTCAGGAGCTGAGACTCAACTTCTAGAACCACACACACACACACACGCCTAACAAGCACGCCACATAAGCAAAATCGATAAACATTTCCAATCGCCACCATTCCAATCTTCACCTCTCATACCATCACTCTCACCACGAATTTCTGCACTTCCCTTTTTCTTATTTCTCTTCACCTGGAAAAGTCCCTAAGAGACAAGTGTTCCTTGCAACTCTTTGTTTACCGAAACTCTTTGTACTTAGCTCACTTTTTATCAATAATTTACAACCGCAGTCAGTTATTCCGTGACTCTCGGTGAGGAGCTTTTGTTTTGTTTTTTCATTGTAGTGTTTTCCACGAGCGACTGCGCGGTCAGCTAGTGTTTTCACTGTAGAATTATACGCATTTCTTGCTGTTGTCCTCCGAATTGCTGCAACTTCCGTCTCATCATCGCTACATATTATCTCACTCTCAATGTGCGCTGCCAGCTATTCAGATCTTTAATTTTTCACATTCTTCTGTCTTTTACGTTCAAGGCTGACTGTGTCGCATCCCCAGAAAATACAAAAATTGCAACTCCTCTTTGGTGCTTAGCCATTCCATTCCGGTGGTCCGGGCAATGAACTTGTAGACGCTTCTATACGTTCCACAGTTCAGGATCTTGCAATCTGCTGCAGGCGATGACCCCCTTTCCAGCTAATTTCCCAATAATGACTCAGCATTTGCCGGAGCTCTGGCAACTTCGCTACTATGAACTGGTAACTAATAAGATGTCTGAGTTAAACTACAGTTGTCGGGTGTTCGAAATAGTTCTCATGCTGACCAGCGGGTGTATATACCGAGAGGTTATATATATATATATATATATATATATATATATATATATATATATATATATATATATATATATATATATATATATATGTCGTGCCGATTAGGTAAAACTGGTCAATTAGCAAGAACTCATCTAAAATTAAGTCCTTTCTATAATTTTCTCTTATACGTTTAAAAATATATTTTTTTCATTTTGTTAATGTAATAATTTATAATTTTGTACCAAGAGAAACTTTGAAAACCTACCTAACCTTATTACAACAAGCGCAATTTAATTTAGCCTAACCCAACTAAATATATTTTAGATACGTTAGCATTAATTTAATAATAAACAAACACAATGAAATATATTTTTTTCGTTAGGTTCAGAATGATATTGGCGAAATTATTGCATACACAAATTTTCACTTGTCTTATATGGCAAGATGAGCGTTGCTATTTAAGCCAAAATCGCAAGTTTTACCTAATCGGCACGACATATATATATATATATATATATATATATATATATACATATATATACCGAGAGGTATATATATCTTAGCATTTTTGGAATTGAAGAATAATGTATTATTTTGGTATACGTTTTGCATGTAGCCTTAATGACCAGAAACGAATATGCACAGGTAAGAAGGGAGGCTCAGCGACAATATGAAAATGATATAGCATCAAAAGTCAAGTCTGACCCGAAGCTGTTGTATAGCCACATCAGGAGGAAAACAACAGTCAAGGACCAGGTAATCAGGCTGAGGAAGGAAGGTGGGGAGTTCACAAGAAACGACCAAGAGGTATGTGAGGAGCTCAACATGAGATTTAAAGAAGTATTTACATTTTAATTTTATAAATTAAAGCGCTAAACCTATTTGGGTTATTCAGCGCAATACTTTGTGGAGGTTTGATCCTCCGTCTGCTGGGCGCGAGACAGACACGCTCTCTATTTGTACTCACCTATCCTCAGAAGTATTTACAGAGGAGACAGGAAGGACTCCAGGAATTCAGAATAGGGAGCTATACCAACAAGTGCTGGATGAAATACACACAACCGAGGAGGAGGTGAAGAAGCTGCTATGTGAACTCGATACCTCAAAAGCGGTTGGACCGGACAACATTTCTCCGTGGGTCCTTAGAGAGGGAGCAGAGATGTTAAGTGTGCCACTAACAAAAATCTTCAACACATCCATTGAAACTGGGCAACTACCTGAGGCGTGGAAGATGGCAAATGTAGTCCCAATTTTTAAGAAAGGAGACAGACACGAGGCATTAAACTACAGACCTGTGTCACTGACGTGTATAGTATGCAAAGTCATGGAGAAGATCATCAGGAGGAGAGTGGTGGAGCACCTAGAAAGACACAAGCTTATAAACGACAACCAGCACGGTTTCAGGGAAGGAAAATCCTGTGTCACAAACCTACTGGAGTTTTATGACAAGGTAACAGAAGTAAGACACGAGAGAGAGGGGTGGATAGACTGCATTTTCTTGGACTGCAAGAAGGCGTTCGACACAGTTCCTCACAAGAGGTTAATGCAAAAGCTAGAGGATCAGGCACACGTAACAGAAAGGCACTGCAATGGATCAGAGAATACCTGACATGGAGGCAACAACGAGTCATGGTACGAGATGAGGTATCACAATGGGAGCCTGTGACGAGCGAGGTTCCACAGGGGTCAGTCCTTGGACCAGTGCTGTTTTTGGTATATGTGAAAGACATGACTGAAGGAATAGACTCAGAAGTGTCCCTGTTTGCAGATGATGTGAAGTTAATGAGAAGAATTAAATCAGACGAGGATCAGGCAGGACTACAAAGAGACCTGGACAGCCTGGACACGTGGTCCAGCAACTGGCTACTCGAATTTAACCCCGCCAAATGCAAAGTCATGAAGATCGGGGAAGGGCAAAGAAGACCGCAGACAGAGTATAGGCTAGGTGGCCAAAGACTGCAAACCTCACTCAAGGAGAAAGATCTTGGGGTGAGTATAATACCGAGCACGTCTCCGGAAGCACACATCAACCAGATAACTGTTGCAGCATATGGGCGCCTGGCAAACCTGAGAATAGCGTTCCGATACCTCAGTAAGGAATCGTTCAAGACTCTGTACACCGTGTACGTCAGGCCCATACTGGAGTATGTAGCACCAATTTGGAACCCACACATGGTCAAGCACGTCAAGAAATTAGAGAAAGTGCAAAGGTTTGCAACAAGACTAGTTCCAGAGCTAAGGGGAATGTCCTACGAAGAAAGTTTAAGGGAAATCGGCCTGACGATTAGGGAAGACATGATAACGACATACAAAATATTGCGAGGAATAGATAAGGTGGACAGAGACAGGATGTTCCAGAGATGGGACACAGAAACAAGGGGTCACAATTGGAAGTTGAAGACTCAGATGTGTCAAAGGGATGTTAGGAAGTATTTCTTCAGTCACAGAGTTGTCAGGAAGTGGAATAGTCTGGAAAGTGAGGTATTGGAGGCAGGAACCATACATAGCTTTAAGACGAGGTATGATTAAGCTCATGAAGCAAAGAGAGAGAGAGGACCTAGTGGCGATCAGTGAAGAGGCGGAACCAGGAGCTGAGTTTCGACCCTTGCAACCAAAAATACGTGAGTACAGACACACGCACACAGAAACAAACAAACAGGATCAATACTGAGCTTTAAGAAGAGGTACGATAAAGCTCTTGGAGAAGGGACAAAGTGGACCTACTACCGACAAGCGAATAAAGGGGGCCAGGAGCTGTAAATCGACCCCTGCGACCACAAATAGGTGTGTACATGCAGGCGAGTGTAAGGACGAGTGATATAGTGAAAATAAGTGAAAGGAAATTATTGATAAATACAAGTCCTTAATTATGAAAACCAATGTAAAGAAAATTGAGGCTAATTACAACGGGACGCGTCCCCTGACTCGATGTCAATAACTGTTAGCCAAGTAAGATAACTGTAAGCCGAGTAAGATAACTGCAAGCCAAGTAAGATAACTGTAAGAAAAGTAAGATAACTGTAAGCCAAGTAAGATATCTGTAAGCCAAGTAAGATAACTGTAAGCAAAGTAAAATAACTGTAAGCCAAGTAAGATAACTGGGCAGACCAACAGATTACAGAACATGTGTAAGTCTGAAGAATGAATAATTTTTATTAACCTTTGGGGTACTTTCTGCAGTGACTGAAGCTCTTGGATGATGACCCGCATCTTAATGATAGAGGACAAACAAGGCTGGGGAGGTACGGGAGAGGCAGGTGTAGGATGGGAAGGTACGGGAGAGGCAGGTGTAGGAAGGGAAGGTACGGGATAGGCAGGTGGAGGATGGGAAGGTACGGGAGAGGCAGGTGTAGGATGGGAAGGTACGGGAGAGGCAGGTGTAGGAAGGGAAGGTACGGGAGAGGCAGGTGGAGGATGGGAAGGTACGGGAGAGGCAGGTGTATGAAGGGAAGGTACGGGAGAGGCAGGTGTAGGAAGGGAAGGTACGGGAGAGACATTTAGGTATGAATTTAGATGAATAAGACAGAGATGACTGCTTCTTAACCCATCGTAAATCACTCCCAACACATCGTGATGATATACTTGTCCTTGTTCTCCCTATTAATAATGGCTGGAACTTTTATGGATACTGGCTGGAACTTTTATGGATACTGGCTGGAACTTTTATGGATACTGGCTGGAACTTTTATGGATACTGGCTGGAACTTTTATGGGTAGTGGCTGGAACTTTTATGGATACTGGCTGAAACTTTTATTGATAGTGGCTGGAACTTTTATGGATATTGGCTGGAACTTTTATGGATAGTGGCTGGAACTTTTATGGATAGTGGCTGGAACTTTTATGGATAGTGGCTGGAACTTTTATGGATAGTGGACTTGGAAACTTTTTATGGGACTAGTGGCTGGAACTTTTATGATAGTGCTGAACTTAATGATATGTGCTGAAAACTTTAGAGTTACTTAATGTATTCAAAACAGGTTCCAACATAAAATTCTATATTTCGAGTTAGACATAATACAACAAAATACAGAAAGATGAGAGAGGTAAGCCATCAAGAATGAAAATGAAATAATTTTTGAGAGGAGCTTTACGACGACGTTTCCGTTGGACCGAAACGTCGTCGTGAGCTCCTCTCTCCTACGTGCGGGTTGATTTCAGCTCAGTCTGAATACCTGAAAATCTTTTCGAGGGAATTAAACCTCTAAATTAGGGATGTATCGGATGTGAAAAATTTAGATATTCGGTATGCGGATGTGTATACGGATGTCTTACTTACTCATTTTACGGATGCGAATGCGGATATCTGCTTACAGTAAAATACGGATGCGGATGCGGATTACGGATGTCACATCTTGACATCCGGGCGGATGCGGATGCGGATTTTGCAGGACAGTCATAAAACACCTGATTTTTGTTTTTTTACCCCATGGCAAATACTTTCATTACATAATACTTTTAATACATAATACTTTTATTACATAATCAATTGACATTTGCTTAATACTTTAAAGTTTATGATTGGAAGGTTTTTCTTCAAGAATAACAGTTTCTCTGCATTTTCTGCCAGAAGTCGTTTTCGTTTGTTGGGCTTTATCAAGTCACAAACACATCTCATATCTGTGTGTGACTGATATATGTTTGTCACAAACAGATCTCAGTCCAATACAAAGGAGAATGGGTTTGATTGGTGTCGTGGGTGCGGGAGTGAATTCTTGGGTAGCTTTGGGTGGTGGTGATTTTGATAAGGACCTGCCTTGCATGGGCCAGTAGGCCTTCTGCAGTGTTCCTCCATAAGACCGTCGCGTAAGCCACTGGCCCAGTGGCTCACGCGACGGTCTGGAGTTCTGAGACTCTCTGACCGCGGGTTCGAACCCCACCCGTGGTATGTGGTTTGATATGCAGATGAATGGTTCAGAGAACCGACAAGTTGATAAATTAGACACATATGCAACACTTGGGTATCTTTATTGAGGAAACGTTT